>SSBG01000048.1:120451-135916 GCA_028220655.1 Shiraia bambusicola | reverse complement strand
ATAAAAAAAAAAAAAAAAAAAGCTAATCACATAACTATACAGTGATCATGATACAAAACACAATCGGCCCACGAGCATCCGCAAATCGCTACTACCAAAATACCTTTCCTGACACCGAGCTCCCCGAACTGCGCCACTTGTCAGACATGATTGGCGTCAATTGGCAGTACGCGCCCGACGACCTCAGAACAAATGTTCGATTCTTTCTCTCTCTGGGCATCACCAATGAGCCTTCTCTAGCACTGATTAGTCGCGCGCTCTCGCATGCCAATGCCCAGCTTGAGCCGAACCCGCGCCAATTTCCGACAACGAGTGAGGAGGGATTGGCACTGCTTGCGTCGCCGAATGGGGCGAGTTTTGCGCATTTTCTGATTGAGAGGAAGTTTATTGTGGGGTTGAAGGCTATTAATGCGGTTTGGGTGTGGGAGTGCGAATCAGATCATAGGCATCCTTGCTTGATGTTTGGGGTCGTGGATGTTCCTGTTCCTGCTCAGAGGCCCGGCCAGAGCGAGGGGGGCTTTTTGAATGAGTCGCTTGTGCAAGATGAAAAGGAGGGGTATGGCTTTGTTCGTGAGCACAGGGCATACAATGGTGGGAACGATGGTGTGGTGGAGATGTGGTAGGAATCTGCACTCGACGAAGATTTGCTCGCAGTTTTGTTTGGAGCGCTGATAACGGATTAGTTACACACATGGCGCGATATATAATTATCTCTCAAAAGCCAATAATTACAAATCCAATGCCACTACTCAGCCAGCAAATCCATCCAATCAATCATCTCCCCTCCCCCCTCCTACTCTCCACAAGACTCACCCACTCAACCCACAATAATACCAACGAGGCAACGGCTCCATAAACTCCCCTTCTCCCTCTGCTTCCCCCTTCCCTTCTCCCTCCCCTTTCCCCCGCCACTTCCCACACGCCTCCTCGTTCCTATAAAAAAAATATCAATCTACATAACTACCAGACAGGGATACTACTTACTCGAAGAAAACACAAGAACACCCTCCAAAAAGCTGATATGCATACGCATCATGCCACGCGGCGATTGTGGGGTCAAAGTAGAAGCCTGTACAGGCGCTGGTGGCAGAGAGGCCTGCGTAGGCGCTGGTATTGTGCCAGATGAGGACGGAGCCGCAGTTGTAGGGTGGGAGGGGGGTTGGTGTTGGGGCTGTGAGGGGGAGGAAGGGTGCTAGGAAGAAGTAGTAGGGAAGCATTGTTGTAGGTAAGGAGATTTGAAGAGCAATGTGGTGTGTGTTGTGGTGGGGGTTTGAGGGAAGGTGGTGTTGGCTATTAATATTAGTTCATGGTTGTGGGTTGGTTGATGGTTAGTGGTATTTGTGTGCGAGTTGTCATACTGTATGGTCCCATTGCTAACGTGTCTTTGTACGTTTTGGGGGATGGTGGTGGTTGTACAATGGGCTTGGGTGGTGGAAACCGGGTTTGTGGGTTTTGTTCGAATGCTGGATTTGAGTGGTGATGCGGTTTGTCGGAGCGGTGTTGACGTGTTTGTGGTTGGGAATGGGAGTGGTCGCTTGTGCTGAGCTATTTGTATTACGGGATTTGGTTACTGATGCGAGTTTGCTTGAGTTAGTGGTGGCTATACTTATATTTGGTGTTGTACTGTTCTTCCTATATGTATTGGCAATGGATCCATTGAAAGGTGGCGTTGAGTGGTATGTGATACAAGCACGACAACGCCAGATTCGAGTCCAGCATCACACGTCTTGCTATGACGAGAGTCGAGTAGTTTCCAGTCGAACATTTGTAGAGACCAAACACCTCATCTTCACATGCTCTTTTCACGTAACAAACCTTTTTCACACTAACGTCTCAACTAAGTACACCCCTCACAGCTAGGTGGAGAATTTCCTATTGCGCTCGCTTCGGTCATTTGAGCTTTGGTAGAACAGGCCTCTTCCCCACCGCGAGGGCAAGCCACCCGCCAATCAAGCACAACCCGCCCAACGGCGTCACTGGTCCTAGAACTTTGAATCTCGCCGGATCCAACACTAGCAAATAAATGCTGCCAGAGAACATGCTCATCCCAGCGGTGAACAAGCCCATTGCAAGCGTGTTCTGCGGAGCGACGACAGACGCAAAGGTCAGGACGGCTGAGTGTATCAGCTGTAGCAGCACTCGTAAGCCAGAAGACGCATACATGGAAACATGCCATGAGGAGATGTACCTGGTACTGCGCAGCAGTGCCCCAGTTGGCGATACGTGCTGGGTCTGCGATGCGTTTCTTCAATCCATGGGCTCCAAAAGCTCCGAGCATGACACTGGACGCGCCAAAGAGGGTGCCTACTGTCCAGAAAGGAGGCATGGTGGCCAATGAAGCTTCAGTGAGTTTTATTGGCTGGATGAAAAGGAAGTTTGACGAGGAATGGTGAGGTGAAGTGGACGATGGATGACGATGGTGGTGGTGGTGGTGGTGGTGGTGGTGGTGGGGAAAGCTTGGACTAACCATGCATGGCTCGGCGGTACGTGGAATACGCCGACCTTCACTGGGAGCGTGATTATAAATGCCCCCAGGTCGAACTTGATGTGTATCAAGTGATTCAAGTCAGTGCATGCGGGGAATTTTTCAAAGATGACGGCAGTGACATGTTGCTTCGTAATCGCCATGGTAGCAACGGGCAGCGGCACTCAAACTCACTTGTGTCGAGGCATTGAATGGGGGTGGAGACTTGTGGATAATCAACTAGTTACCCAACTAGGTAAGGACCAAATATGGTTTAGTTGGTAGCAATGCCAAGTAGGACTGCATCGCAACAACATGGTACATATATTATTGACTCGGGCTCGAGACATGGCCTTTATACTGTGACTTGCAGATGATTGTGAAGTGCTGTTTTGTCAGACTGTTGAACATGTGGGGCTTTGGTATAGTTGTTCACTTGGTGATTTCTGAATTCCCGCATTAGTAGCCCAACTAGGGGTGGAAGATGAAATTGATTCATTGAGCAAAGACCAAGCCAAACTCAAATCCAACAACCATGGACCAAGGAATCCAGGATCCAAGGCGCACTGTTCTTGGTCCGTATTTGCGGTCGAGTGTTGATGGGGAGGGAAACCCTGGATAATAGCTAGTTGTCTACCTAGGCAGTTAGGCACAAGGCCAGGTAGGTAGTTACTGCGAGACGTTCGAGAAGTGTTCGATGCAGGGCAAGGATGATACTAGATGGCTTACTATGTAACTATATTCGCAAAGTCTATATTCCATCAAGCGACAGTGAATGGACGGTCTTCGGGCACTACGGGTCGCGGCGGCTAATGGTCACGGGCCAGGCCTGAGACTCAAGACGGTTAGTGCGACTGCGATCAAACTTTGGTCAAGGTATTCACGCCCAGGATGAAACGCCTGCCAAGTCCGCCCGCCATCTCCAATGTCTAGGTAGTCGAATGTCCTGCCTTATCACAAGTGGCGTACTCCGTACAAGCCAAGAACACTACACTCAGACGCTCCGGCAAGGAAACACTTCTGCCAAATCTGTTGTTTGGCCGGTCCCGTCTGTCTGCTTTGACACACGTCCCAGTCTTCCCAAAGTGACCAAATCATGCTTCGTCCTGCCCCCTATGCCAGCCCAGTATGCCTCAGACGCGTCATGTATGTTTCCCACCTGTCGACTCCCTGTTGCTTGTGTACTGCAAGAAGCAGGACATTATATACCATCTCTGCCTGAAGCCACTGCTCGTTTATCCCATCATCATCAGCCTCGACTTGCCTACTCTCCTCTCCTTCTTCCATTCTATTCGTTGCCTCCTGAATTGGCCGCGACTGCTGGACAGTCTTTTATACTCCCTCGTATAATCCTCTAGATTGACCCAAAGCACAATCTTTGCCATTAGCCGCAGCATATATCCCCATTTCACTCCCTAGAAACTTTCTTTTCGGGCCATCAGCCCTTCAGCCTGACAAATCGCCAAGATGGGTTGGGGTGTACTCGAGAGCAAGCACACACCATTTCCTCCCGGCACAGCTCTAGTAGGCGTCGGGGAATCAAACGACAGCAATGGAACCGACATCGATGAGTCAAAGACATCAGGGGAGGTGACGCTTTCTCCCCAGCCAGCTGATGACCCTAATGATCCCCTCAATTGGTGAACATGTCCAAACAACACTCTCTCAACACAACATAACACTAACCATGCGACAGGTCTATGACATGGAAATGTCTTCATTTGTTCATTCTTGCCTTTGGTTCTGCACTTGCCAATGCGTGAGTTCACATCACTGCCTCTCCAGGAGCGTTCTAACCGACATATCACAGAATGACAACTATGCTTACACCTGGGCTGACCCGTCTCACTGAGAAACTCCACAGCAACGACGCCGATGTCTCAACATGGCTTCTCACCGCCCCAACTTTCTGGACTTCGGCTGCAGCCTTCTTGGTCGTGGCTGGAACTGACATCTACGGCAGACGGCCCTTCTACATTGCGAGTGTAGCCTTGCTGGCAGCATCCAACTTTGCCGGATACTTTTCACAGACATTCCCCATCTTGGCAATCGCGCGAACAGTCGGCGGTCTCGTCTCAGCACCCCTATTCACGCTCCTTACTGCAACCATCAGCGATATTTTCTTTGTTCACCATCGTGGCATATCCATTGCCGTATGGAATCTCATGTTGAACTCTGGAGCACAGGTGGGGTAAGTATCAGCCTCGCAAAAATTCTACAAAAAAAAACCTCCGCTAACAAAATATACCTACACAGTCAAGTCCTTGCAGGTTTCATCACCGACCAATTTGGCGTCGAGGCAAATTTTCTCATCACAGCCTTGATCTTCACCGGCATGATTCCCATCTTCTACCTAACCATTTTCGAATCCGCCTACTTCGACCGCGAAAACAAGGAAGCCATCACTGAAATCTCCATGCACCCCAAAAAGCTCTCGGACGAATGGACCGACGGACCCGTCGAACCCTCCGTCCGCCCAACCAAGCGCACCTACCGCGAAAATCTCGCCATCACCCGCGGCAGGCTCTCAAACAAGGGCTTCTGGAAAGGCGTCGTCAAGCCCCTCGGCCTCATCTCCTCGCCCATTGTCTTCTTCAGCTGCATCCTCAACTGCATACTGTTCCTCTTCCTAGCAGGCATGGGCACCTTTCTCTCCATCCTCCTCTCATCAGCCCCCTACAAACTCACCCCCTCGCAAATCGGGCTTACCAACCTCCCCCTCTTCATCGCGGGCCTCTTCACCGGGCCCTTCTTCGGCTGGCTATCCGACAGCTCTGTCTCGCTAATGGCGCGCCACAACGGCACGACAAAGGGCGCCGCGGAGCCAGAATTCCGCCTTGTTCTCCTCTTGCTTTCCACGCCTATTACCATGGCCGGCCTCATTGGCGTCGGAGTCTCCTTCCAGCATGAATTGTCTCTCGTGTGGATCCTTGTTTGGACGACGGTTACTAATGTTGGCAGTGTGGCGGGTATCCAGGTCGCTATTGCCTATGTTATTGATTGCCATCCTAATCATTCGGCACAGGCGTTTGCCTCGGTCAATATGATTTCCGCAGGCATTGTTACGGTCGGGATTACGCCGATGATTAGCTGGTTGGAGACGGGTGGGCCCTTGGTTGTCTTTGTTGCCATGGCTGCTTCTTCGGCGGTGGTGACGGTTATGTCGTTGCCGATGTATGTTTGGGGTAAGAAGATTCGGGCGTGGTATGGTGCTGCGCCTTGGGCGCAGCGGTTGCTGGATTAGAATGCACGCTATTTGACCAATTACTTTTCATAATTCCAGAAAAGAAAGAAAAGGATTTTTTTTTAAAGAAAAAGAAAATGAAAATGAATAAATATGAGGGTAGCGCCGGGGCGCAAACTTTGGGGGAGGAGTTGAAATTGGGTTTTGGCAAAAGGTGGGAAAAAGAATGTTATATTTTGGGGAAAAGGAGAGGGGGGTGCTTCTTTTTCTTTCTCTGTTCAAACGATTGTACTACTACCTATACTTTCCAGCCAGCGCGCCTTCGCAACTGTGGCGAAAATCGTTTGTATAACTAAACATTCCAGTGACACAATATCTTTTCCTTTTCCTTCCTGCCTCCTTTCCTCTTTTCCTTGCACTCAGTATTCCCACCCCCCCCTTTTTTTTTCTTCAAATCGCCCGACATGATGTTACGTAGAAAAACAAAAACCTCAATCCTACAAAAATAATAATAATGATAATAAACTACACAATTCCCATCAACGCCTCAATAGTATTGCTTTTCATCGTCATCACCTTTGTGGGTTTTGGGCATCGCTCGTGATAGGGGGCGGGGAGGGGAGGGATGTCGTTTGCATGGCATGTATGGTAGGGTAGATTAAAAGAGAAGTGGAGAAATGTGTCAGGTTTGTATACATAGCTCGTCCACCTAGTGTAGGGAAGGTTTGGCGAGAGAACTGGGTAGTTGTTCATTTAGACTCATTACACTGATTGGATTTGGGATACTTGCAGTTGTGCATTGATGTTGAAAGTAGCAATAAGATAAGAATTCTCGTATTCGCGTGATTTGGGGTCTGGGGTTAGTGAGATGGCGTGGCGCTGAGTAGGGGGTCAGGGTCAGGGTCAGGGTCAGGGTCGTGTGTGTGTGATGTGCGTGTGTTTTCAGCCTTAGACATTAGTGTCTAAGCTTGAGTGTGTTCGGTTCAGGGGGCGTGGTCCATGGGTGACGCGTTTGCAGGGCTGGCGATTGAGGCTGAAGTCCCTTGTGGGGGGTTTTGCTAGGTGTATATCAGAATCCTTTTATGAATCTCACTTGAGTGCCTGGAATAGGTGGGATGAAATCGCAAAGATTGGTTGTATTGTCATGATACCTGCTTGCTGGGAATACATGAAAGCCGTGATACGTTATGCATTATGCCTTGTCTTCTGTTTGACGAAGGATTAGGAGTTGTTCTTGACAAGTCGTACCAAGTGGGGTACCTAGAGTAACTTTGTCCCGCTCCAACTAAAAATGTACAAAAGAGTACTGTTCTCCACATCGCAGGAATCAGTTCAGTATACTTGCCGAAACAATTGATATTAGCATAAATATACCAATTTCTTTGAGAACTATACTGATAACATTAAATCCTATTACCACGATCATTTATTAATAAACATACCCCTTTACCACCGGCACATTACGGACGTTTGCATACAATGTATAGATATATTAATAACCTACATCCTCTATAGACGGATGATTGTATGAGTGTCGTAGTGCGCCGTTGATCGGTTCTTCGATCTTAAGACTTAAACACTAAATCTGAAAAACCTCACTGTCACAACCCCTTTGAATACTAGCAGCGCGTTGCGAAGTATAAGTATTGATCTTTTGCTTTACACACACCCACTTGGCACAGAGAGTAGCTTGTAGAAGAGTTCTAAACGTAAAGTAGATACAAGTATAATCCACGTAACAAGAAAACAATCTATCTATAAAAAGAAGACGATCTATTCCAAGGAATATATTCTCTTTACTAGCGAAGCCCGATACTTCTTATTCGATTTAACCTCTAGTTGCAAACAAATTAAACTTGTATATTATCACAACATATAATCTAGAATCTAGACAAAGAAATTACAATTTCTCAACTCGATTCCAAGAAGAGAGAACGGGTATCTCAACAGTGTGCTGCAAAAAAACCTCCGCCTTGGATAGGGACCTATACTTGACCTCTGCGTTGAAAAATAAAAATAAAAATCTTCCTCCTTTCTTCCTTACCTTCACCCTTCTCCAGCCACTCTCCAACCACCACCACCCCTCTATTCCCTCCTCCCACCCACTCCCCCGCCCGCCAGCACCCACTCATTCCCCCTACCCCAAACTCTGCGCCTCACACATCCCCCAATAAACCCCCCTCTTCCTAACCAACTCCCCATGCGTCCCCACCTCCACCACCCGCCCCCCGCCAAACACAAAAATACAATCCGCCTCCCTAACCGTACTCAACCGATGCGCCACCGCCACCGTAACCCTCTCCTCGCGCCTCGCAGCCGCCGCCAAAGCGCTCTGCACCACCTTTTCAGACTCCGTGTCCAGCGCAGACGTCGCTTCGTCAAGCAGCAGGATGCGCGGCGCGCGCACGAGCGCGCGGGCTATCGCGATGCGCTGGCGCTGGCCGCCTGACAGTTGGGTGCCGTTTGGGCCAATGGGCGTGTGGAGGCCTTCGGGGAGGGAAGACGTAAAGGACCAGGCGTTTGCGGCGTGGAGGGCGGATTCGATGCTCGCGGTGGAAGGGGGGGTGGAAGCGGGGAGGCCTAGGGCGATGTTTTGGTAGATTGTGGTTTGGAAGAGGGTTGGTTCTTGTTGGACGAGCGATGTTAGGTTGCGGTATTTCAAAGGGTTGAGGGTTGGGAGCGGGGCGTTTGATAGTGTGATTTTTCCGGTGGTGGGGTCGTAGAAGCGTTCGAGGAGGGAGATTATGGTGGATTTTCCGCAGCCTGAGGGACCTACCAGGCCTATGAAGTGAGGTTTTTGGATGTCGAGGGTGATGCCTTTTAGGATTTGGGTGGTGGGGCGTTGGGGGTAGGCAAAGTGGATTTTGTTGAGTTGGATGGGGCCTTCGGTATCTGGGTTGTTGTCTTTGTTATCTGGGGTTTCTTGGACGATGGGTTGGAGCTGTTGTAGCCAGAAGATTGCGTTGGCGCCGTTTTTTCCTTTGGTGATGCCTTGCTCATGTTAGGACGAGGTATGCAAAGTGTGGTGTAAAGACGTACTGGTTGAGAACTGGAAGATCTGGGACGTTGCTTGTGCGCAGAAGAAGACAGACATGAAGGAGACGAAGAATTGGAATAGTGTAATCTCTCCAGAAGAGACCAGACGAGTTCCATACCTAGCACAATATAGTTAGAAATGAAGGAGTTCCACGTCAGTATGAGGCCTGCTTGCCAGAACCCAAGTGCCATGAACCAATACTCAGAGCATTGAGTAAGTCCGAACCAGATCATCATGTTCAAGAGTGGCTTGACCGAGCCGCCAATAGCTTGATCCAATTCATGAGTGTAGCGGCCCAAGACGGCTTTTTCAATACCCAGAGAAGACACGGTGCGAATGGCTGTAGTCGATTCGGATGCAATGGCAGAGCTGGTCGAGAGACGCTTTGCAACAATGCGATCAAGCCTGCCATCAAACAGCATCTTAAGCCAACCACAGCCAACAACAGCAGGGAAGCCAGCAAAGACAGTGACTAGGCCCAGCTTCCAAGCATATACTATGCCGAGCACAGAGCACGCTGCAATGTTCAGGACCGCAATGAGGATGAAACCAATATTGAAACCCATCAATTCAAAGACAGCTTGAGGATACGACTCAATACGGCTAGCCAAAGCTCCAATGTTATTCTCTGGACGATCAAAGAACTCGAGATCTTGACGCAGGATGTCGTTGAAGATTTGTTTTCGCAACTTATGTGCTAGTGCTTGAGCGAGAGTATTCGTCCCCCAGCCCATAACGTAGTAGGAAAACAAACAAGCACCAGCAATAACGACAAACATGGCTGCAAAGAAGTTACCGCGAGAAGTCATCTCGGAGCCACCTAGAGTAAAGACTTGCACCATATAGGCCATGAGGATGGCTTGACTGGGGAATAAGCCTGAAGACACTACGCAGCCAGAGATAAGCGCCAAGTAGGCGAGCTTTAGATCGGGACTCTCAATGACCAGGCGCCAAATAACAGCAAATAACCCCAGGGACTTGAAATTCTCATCGTCGTATCGGTCTGCGTCTGGCCGCAAGTCGATGCTTGCTTGGTCGCCAGTAGGGTAATGTGTTAATGACCTGCTTGCTTGCACCACGTTGAATTCGTTATCCATATCGCTGTCTTGGTGAGAGTCGTCATCGGATGGCGTGAGTTGTTGAATAGTCACCAGACGAGCATAAGCACCTTTATCAGCGATGAGACTTTCATGAGTACCCTGCTCGATGATTTTGCCCTTGGACATGACGACAATCTTGTCAGCTTTGCGGATAGTGGCCAGCTTGTGGGCTATTACAATGGTAGTGCGGCCAGCTGAAGCTCGATCGAGAGCCTGTTGAACAATGCCCTCGGCATGAGGGTCGAGGGCGCTAGTTGCTTCATCCAACAGAAGAACCTTGGGATTGGAGACCAGACTTCGAGCAATTGCAATACGTTGTTTCTGTCCGCCAGATAGGAGACCACCGCGCTGACCAATGTCGGTATCGTAGCCATCTGGAAGCTGCGAGATGAAATCGTCGGCGTATGCAATCTTGGCGGCTTCAACAACATGAATCATTTGCTTTTCTTTCGATGCTTTTTCAAAGGGCGTTCCATTGAGCCCGTGAGCAATGTTGTCAAACACTGTGCCACGGAACAGTACGGGTTCCTGCTGCACCAGCCGGATGTTGCGTCGAAGCCAAGCAATATTGAGCGAACCAAGGGGCCGACCGTCGAGCTTGATTGTTCCTGATGCAGGGTCGTACCATCGCTCGATAAGACCGATGATGGTACTTTTACCCGAGCCAGAGTGACCTACAAGGGCGGTGACTTTACCAGCAGGTGCATGCAACGAAAACTTATCCAAGACAATGGTGTTGGGCCGTGTCGGGTAGGCAAAAGTCACATTTTCCAGGTCTACAACTCCATCGAGTTCAGATGGCTGTTTTCCCAAAGGGTCAAACGGGTCAATTGCAGTCTCCCGATCAATTAGAGTGAAAAGCTGGACTGCAGCAGATGCGGCACGAGTGAACTCGATAGAGTGAGGAGCTAGCTGGGTGATGCTGAGAGCGGCAATAACCACAGATAGCAGAACTGTAAAGACATCCCCTGTGTTGATGATTTCTCCGCTAACAATCATACGAATGCCCATCCAGAATGTAAGGGCGTTGCCAAGATAAATAATGGTGTACTCAGCCGAGAACAAGATGCCGAGTAACAGCGAAGTCTTTTGTCCCCATGAGTGTGCCTGGACAAGAAAAGCATCAAACTTGTCCACCAGGCGTAATCTCATGTCGAATGCGTGGACAGTGCGAATACTAGCAAGAACGCCTTCAGCAAAGGAATTGGCCGAAGCGTAGCATTCAATAATTTTGGCCTCATACCCGGCTTGTATGAATGCACAGACAGCCATGACAGCAACAGTCAATGGTGCAATAACACAGATGATGAGAGTGAGCTTCCAGTTGGTCACAAAGGCAATAATGAAGGAGCTGATGAAGGCTGATGTGCCTTGAATTGTGAGCCCCAGCTTTTCCGAGATGCCATTCTGCACGAGACGGCCGCTTGAATAAGCTTGCGTGGCGATTGAGCCACTGTTGCCGAAATCAAAGAATGCGACTTCTTGTCGCAGCGCCGACCTGAGGTAATCATGGCGAATGTTGCAGACTATCCGGTAGGCGCTGTACGTCAAAAGCGAATTGTAGATGTACGCTGTGATCAGTCTACCGAGGCCAAGGTAGAGGAAGTAGAGCGCCAGTTTCGAGCCCGACCTGCGGAAGTTGTCTGCTTCAGCCTGCCCAGAGCCAAAATCCGTAAAGGTGGTGACGAATTGGCCGAAGATGATATTTTGTGAAGCAATGCCGACCCCCGAGGCAGTAGCGGCAAAAGCTGCAATGGCGAGTAATGTGTACTCAAAAGGCCCGGCATATGTGAAGACTCTCTGTAAATGGAAGTGATTGGTTAGCAAAACACAATACCATGGAGGCAGCCCCACGTACCCAATATGCTTTCCAGGCACTCATGGCATTGGAACTCTCTGGATCATGTGCTGGACCTCCATTCACTCCAATGAGGGCATCGTTCGTCTCACTCTTCTCAGCCTTCTTCGGGGCGCCCATGTTGGCTGGATGATCACAAGATCCAGAGTGGGCCTTGTGTGCTGTGGGCGAAGGAACGATTGAGTTTCAATGATGCAACACCTGGGAGGTTTATTTGAGACGATGGTTATGGTCCTGTCTCTTGGGTCAGAGACACTTAAGCTGCAATGCGAGTAAGGACCATGTACGAACATGCAGAAGAGGGCCCACGATTATCATCTTTACCTAGATATATATAAGCCAAATGGACAGCAGCGAAATATAACAAGAGGTTCAGCGCTTCCCACGGGCACCGATGCCCAAATGAACCGTTTGCCAGCATCGTCACCCGAATCTGGAGGCACGTGCATGTACCTTCTCTCGTTCCTCTCATCATCCTGAGGCCAAGATAGGATCTAATACCAGACGACTGCATCAACTGACTTATCCTAGCCGAATGTTAGATCAAAACGCTGCATGTTGGAGCAAGTATTGTCGGTGTCGTGGTAATGGGATTTGCGTTGCGTGGAGTCCGCGGAGTCCGTCTGGTAGGTATTCGGTCCTAATAGGTAAGTTACTGATACGAAGTACGGATACCTACATACATAGTGCTGCGTTGGATCTGTGGGGTTTCAGACAACGAGCCTTGGGACAAGTTTGCGCACAGACATGGGATTTGTGTCGAATTGCCACGAGGACTGATGTCATTTCGACTGATTTTCCCGTATGGGCGCGACTAATACAATTCAATCAGTCCATCAGTAAAACTACACCAGAAACCCATGACTTTTCCTGGCCTCGATAGCGTCCATGTGCAAGCTATGAACAAGTCCATTTTGAAACCTAGCATACCTAAGGCTAGACCGATCGAATGTCTTTTGCACACTTCCCAACAACATATCGGAAACCAAGTGATTC
The DNA here is from genome assembly GCA_028220655.1 of Shiraia bambusicola. NCBI lineage: Eukaryota > Fungi > Ascomycota > Dothideomycetes > Pleosporales > Shiraiaceae > Shiraia > Shiraia bambusicola. The sequence goes on along the minus strand of SSBG01000048.1, from coordinate 123,277 downwards.
GCCGAGTCAAGAATTGTTCCGGCATCATGCTTACATCATGCAGCCATTGCTTTTGCTCGAATGCAAGTCTGAGGTTCCGAGTCGCACCCTTTGCCCGTGGATTCTTATGAAGCTCTCTACGAGCCACTCGTACCAAACCTTGCGATCATCCGTCTGCCGCCAAAAGCTGACTTCTATTTCAGAATTTGCAGGGAGCTGCATAGGCGTCTAAGTCGAATGTCAGCAAATGAATAAGAAAAGACGATAGGCTGCTCTACGTACCTTGAGAGGAAAGAAGATGGGGAACCATGAGATCATATCTTTGCTCTTCTCTTCCATGGTGACTGGGTTTGTACTAAGCTCAACAGCACCCCCTGAGCCACTGTACAAAACAGTCTCAAAGTATCCCCCGAGCCCATGGCAAACTCCTTGCTCTTGAATTGGGAACGAAATACGGCAATCTCGACAATTGTGTTCATTGGCGCCATCGCCGCCGACAAACCCACCTCCTCCGCCCACGGCCGAGCCACCTCTCCGCAGGGACGCTTGAACAAGAACGCTAGGGGGAATAGGGTGCGAGAATTTCCAAGCTGTTTCTACAATTGGCGCAAGTGGGGCTTCCAGGTTGAAGTGGCTCATTTTCGTGCCGTTACTGAGCTGCCGAGTAGCGATAGTTTCCTTGGCTTCAGTTGACAGATAGTCGAATTGCGACAACATCACTACCCACGGAATATCAAAGGCATTGGGGTCGACAGTGGTGCTGCGCGTGTAGAGGTCGGCCCATAGCCTTGGTGTAGAGATGGGTGTGAAGTGTGCGGTGTAGCTGGCAGGTATTGAAATGCCATGCTCAGGGTTCAGCACATGCTGTACGCCGTCCAAACATTCTGGAGAAAGTTCATTATCAGCAAAAGATCCCAACAGTTCACTAATCAGTATGTCAACCTTGCCAAAAGTCCCATCAGGGCGTGTTGGGCCTTTCCAAGCACGCATGTCAGTCTTTACAACCGTGACCCGACCTCCCCAAGTCTCGACATTGTGGCGCTGAAGAACAACATAGGCATTTGGGTTCTTCTCAATGGCATAGACGCGCACTGGGGCCCCTGATTTGGCGGCAGCATTCAGAGCTCGTGTCACAAGTGGGCCTCGACCGGATCCTACGACAGCGATAACCACGATGCCATCGTCTGAGCTTGTCGTCTTCTTTTGCGCATGCCAGTCTCGCAGAGCCTGTGTAGTTGCTTCCTCATACCAGGCATATTTGATAGGGTCCTTCTCAAAGACTTCGTAGGTAATGGACTCGAGATTATCAGTCAGAGGCTGTAGCGGACTCTGTAAGTAATCCTGGAATCCTCCACCAAAGCACTCGATTTGGCTTTTCCGTGGCTGGTTACGCTGGAGGAAGCGTAAATAGCTCAAATGCGGAGTAGGGTCATTGCTACTGCTCGTCTTCTTTCCAAGCTTCTTGGCTAGTTGAGCTGCTTCCGCTGGTGTAGGTGCTGCGTCGGATGAGTCCGGACTAGGGGCATCTTCAGCTGTCAGTGGGGAAAGATGACCTGTAGGATAGGACATGATCATGTCGGGGTCATCAACGCCTGGCAGTGGGCCAATGTCTGACACTAGAAGCCATGGAGGATTTCGCAGCCGTGCGCAACGGAAGATGAAAACTTGATGCGCTTTGGATAGAACATAGGACTGGCGCGCATTGACTAAAAACGTTGATGCTGGCAAGTTAAGAAGTCGAACTGGTTCAGAATACCAACGTGATTGCAGAGCCAGAGAGGGAAGACGTCGTGGCAAGTCGAGCGCAACCGATAACCTGCTGTTGTACTTGCAGATGGTTCTGATGGTGTTCCACGCCTCCCATGAGCTCCATGCATGAGCGCTCTGTGCTTGACGCGTCTCATACTCGGGTCTCGCAAAGCGCGTCAAGTCTCCCATGTCGTCTCGTTCAGGAGTTGGGTGTGTGCTATCCATGGGTAGTTGGACGTGCAATTGGATGTACGAACCAGTAGCAAGAGCTTCTTTGATGGCACGGGCATACTGCGACACTCCATCTTGGCCGTGGACCAGCCTTGGGCCTGGCACTACGACAGTGGTTGCTCCACAGAACGCGGCATATGCGATTTCCAAGTGGAAAACCTGTCGCGAGAGATGTGCAATTACTGGGTCTGGCGATGACAAATCGATCCACGAGCTGGTGCACGTGAGCAGTTGGCTTATAGTGTCACTGGGCCCAAGTGGAGTATCTGGATGGTCGAGAGCCGGGATCAAAGGCAGTGGTTGCGAGGGAGAGTTGGGAAGGTTCTGAATGTAGGCGTTCAAAAGCCCCAGCACACGAATCTGGAAGTGGTCGTTGGTGATGGGACTTGTGAGCATGTCATACTGCGACGAGTGAGTCTGCATGTATTGCATTGTGTCGTGTGCACCCATACTCACACCCAGGTCTTGCGCATGCTGGATGAGCTCAGACGAGACATTGAGCCCACGTTTTGTCTCGTGATGGCCAATGTAGAAGATGGGCGCAGAGCCGTCTATGCCATCTGAGTAGGACATGTTGCAGAGAGCGGTATAGAGCGAGAGGAGAGGATATGCTGTTTTTTTAGGTAGTTATAACAGATATATACTACTAGTTGATGCAGCGAGTGCCCGCCAACTAGTTGGGCGAAAAGTTTGCGATTGAGAGTGAAAAGCTCAATTCACGGCGGGGCCAACCGGCACGCACTCACAAGAGTATAGAGGGCGCAAGGAACGGTGGTTCATGTGGTGTAGCAGCCACCAGGAAGGGCGCAGGGGAGGATCTAATTATCATTCTCTCTACATGTTGGGCTGTGGGGGGTGCTTCTTACT
>SSBG01000048.1:63120-83903 GCA_028220655.1 Shiraia bambusicola | reverse complement strand
AAGTAGTAAGCTGCTAATAAGGTACGCTAAAGGCTATAGCAGTATATTATACGCTTTTAAATTCTTATTAATTATAGGCCTAAAGCGTAAGTTTAATTCTACCTTCTTACTAAATTAATAGAATATTACTTTATTACAGTATTACTTACTGTACGTAGTATTCCTAATACTAAGAAAAAGTATTTATTTTAGTAGTTTATTTATCTTAGTAGTAGAATATAGTAATACTAATAAGTTTATATAACCTAACTTTTACCTAAGCTATTATTAGACCCTACCTAACCCCTACCTAAAATAATTAGTAAAATATAGGTTAGGTATAGTTAACTAGGTTAGGTTATAGATATTATATAAGTAAATCTAACCTAAACTCTAACCCTACTTATTTACTAGCCTATATAGAACTAGTAGGCAAGTAGCAGATAGGTAATACTTAAGCTCTACTATAATAAATAATAGTTAGTTAGTTAATAGTAATAATAATAGCCTTAATACTAAGTTAATTTATTTATAAATAGACTAGGGTACCTACTAAGATATACTTATTAGTATAATAATATTTCTATAGTTAAAATATATCTAACTATATTTAGCTATATAATCTACTAAAGTTATATAATTATATTAGGCTAATTATTGTAGTTAGGGTAATAGGCCTATGCTCTGTATAGGCAATGCCAATTTTGCATAAAATTTTACAAAGCAACTGTTGGGGCTGAGTAACTAGTTGAAATCGTTTTCTCGTTATGCTGCGGGTTATTTTTGCCCTTCAACATGACCTGATCCTTCTAAGGCAACGGTAGGGCAGCAAGAATGTCCAGATGATGTGTGGCATCCTATTTACAGCTCTCCAAAACAGTCGGAGTCTGGACAGCTGGTCTGCCTAGGTGATCCGCTCAACAATCCCGACAGACTAAGTGCATTTTCCTATCTAGGATATCAAGGGTAGGTTAGGACAGCTGATGCTACTCTACAGTGTACACAGCATATCCGTTTTTAGTTCCATTCCAGGTATTACTATAATAGGTTACTGGGTTGCTAGTCTAGCGACCGCAGTACTACCAAGTGAATTAACAAATCACAATACAGCCCGCACACTCCGTAATACTTCGTAGGTAGTCTCATAACTACAATTACTACGGAGCAGCAGTTCAAATATCCTTCAACGCAGCCAACTTGTATGGTGAGTTTACACTGCGGCAAGGCTGAAGATACGACGTTGTCTGCATTGCAGCTGCAAAAATCACCTGGTTAACATAAATCTGCATGCGGCCGGAGATCGAGAGAGAGACGAACCGCGCTTCTTTGCTCTTTCGCTTGGATAGACTGGGAGATCAGGCTGGATCTAGCTGTTGAAGACCTTCTGTCCAACATGCCAGTTCTTCGTGCTCTTGTCGAGTTCCATGTCGAAGCTCCATATAAGGTGGGTCTGAAGAAGCTTCCTGAAGATATGAAATCTAATCTTTCAGTCTCTTTGGCCATGCGTCTGCGTACGCGCATAAGGGAAGCTTCGTGGTGCTTGGCCTGACGCTCCTTTGTCGACCGCAGGATACGTAATGCTAGAAGTTTATTTAGGGGCGGAAACTTATAGCACTGATGGATCAGCGTGGCGGCATAAAGAACCTCAACCACAAACTGTACCCACCCGTGCGCGGCTACACACCCCATATCTGCACCAAATCCGAAGTCGCTGTTGATATCAAACATGGAGAAGACCATCCACTTGCGAATATCGATTGCGTTTCCGTTACTTGCTTCTTTGCGCAGTTGGGCAAGAAGTCGTTGTATGTGCCCCAGAATCATCGGCTCCGACTTGTGGCTCAACGCAGAGTTCATAGCGCGCCGGATGGGGACCGCCTCGTCATCGCTAGCCCGCGTTATCGTGATTTTTGGAAGAAGCATATCATTATAGAATTCGGGGTCTTTAGGGAGCGCTGCGCGCCCGTTGCAGAAGCCGTGGATGTCGTTCCATGCTGAGGGGTTGACAAAGGAGAGGGTTCGAGGTGCAATGCGCACGACAGAGCCGTATTTTTGGTGGACTGTGCGTAGGGTGTGTATTGGCTTGTGCCTTTGAGTTGCAGGAAGGAGAGAGGGACGTTTGAAAAGGCGAGAGAGGGTGCAGGTAGAGGTTGTAGATGAATTTAGACGATAGATTGATTGTTGGCATTGGATAACTCATAAAATGAGTGTTATAATATTACCAGCACGGAGAGTAAGAGCAATTTCTCTTCCAAGTAAAGCAGAGTGGAAAATCCTGCTCTAATATTTTAACGCAATCATTGTCCTTACTGAAGTTATTTTTGAAAGCATAATTGATTGAAGTCTAGGACGAGAATCTTGTCTTCTATTCATATGGGCTGAGAACCAGCCGCCTTCCTCTCCTTTCTACAGAAGTCCTGTATTTGCAAGCGTTGAGCGTAGGTAGGGTCATGATCTTCGCCACGGCTGGATCTTAATTCATAAGTACTATGTGTAAATGGAGATACGATTGCATTTCCCATTGGAATCCTACAATGAGGTTGTCTCGCAGAAACGTGTGACAGAACAATCTGCTTCCTCCAATGCGCACAGTTAGACATGCAAGACCAACGGGTTCAATCTCCCTAGTCTGGCTACATAGCCCCAAGTTGCATGTAGGGCTGCTTCTTGCAATCAAATTGTGTACCCGTCCCTGTTTGATCGCTGTGCTTGGCCACCTTCCCCCCTGGAAATGGGCAAACCTGCAGCCTGAATCAACCGAGAACGTCTTTCTGCATGATAACAACCGGCCCATAACCACATGTCGTGTTGCGAGTAGCTGTGGGCGATAGCCTGATTCGGTTGGGTAGGCTTCCCCGAAATCCATGGAGGTGGCTAGCTATGAGGCACATCCCTGGGACATGTCTGATTTGAGGGGATGTTGAGTCAGCTGACCTCGCCCTACACTTGGAATAATGGCCTGGCATTCCTGAGTTAGCATAGAGACCTGGCATTCCTGGCGTAGTGACCTGGCATTCCTGGGTTGGCGCAATGACCCAGCATTCGGCTTTGGCTGAAGCGGTCGTATTTTCGGTCTTTCGGGAATATATACATGGATATGTGTGATGAGTTAATTGTAAATCTCCATTCATACTCGCATGTATGCAGACATGATGTACCCTCAATCTCCTCTAAAGGCTGTTATCTTTGACCTCGGTGATGTTCTATTTACGTGGTCCGCTGAAACCAAAACCAATGTACCACCAACGGTACTCCGACAGATCCTGTCTTCAAACACCTGGTTCGAGTACGAACGCGGTCGTATTACCCGGGAAGACTGTTTTAAAAAAGTTGCCCATGAGTTTTCTCTAAACAAATGTCAGGTAGAAAAGGCTTTCAAGGAGGCACACCGATCTCTGCGACCAGATGAGATGGTAGTCGCGTTTTTGAAAGATTTGCGGAGCGATGGAAAGCTCAAGGTCTACGCCATGTCGAATATCGGAAAGGAGGACTTCGCTGATTTGAAACACAAGATGGACTGGTCACTGTTTGACGGTGTATATGCGTCTGGAGACGTCGGCATGCGCAAGCCTGACCCCGAATTCTTCCGCTATGTTCTCGACAATATTAAGATTGCTCCGGACACAGTCATGTTTGTAGACGACAAACAAGAAAACGTTGCTTCAGCAGAGTCACTCGGTATCAACAGTTTTGTGTTCAATGACTCAACGATTGTGGACTGCAAAAGACGGCTTAACGATCCATATTCGAAGGGTTTGACTTATCTGCATCAAAACGCTCAACAGTTCAATTCCATCACCACTAGTGGGACTTCAATTCCTGACAACTTTGCAAAGCTTCTCATATTGGAAGTGACGGAAGACCCGTAGGTCTTCTAATACACCTCTACTGACTTGCTGCTTGCTAAATCAAGTACAGTCGTCTAATAAAACTATCTAGTTCTTCTGCCTCCCAGGAAGGAACATGGAACTTCTTCACCGGTATGTGGACGCAGGGAAAACTTGTATTAGTTTGTAACCCCTGCGCCATCTGATGGATCCTGTTGTAGATCGAACAGCCACACTCCTCCCTGGGGGATATTTTCCAGATGATCTTGATACGACATGTCTGGCACTGATGGTGCAGCCACCGACACAATCCGACATGATCAACTTATTACTCGACCGAATGGCGCAGATGGTTCAACCAGACGGCGACTTCTTGGTAAGATACTCATTTACATATCCAACCCTTTCTTACACTTAAATCCGGACAGATATATTTTGATGAAAGAAAGCCTCGCACAGACGCCGTCGTGAGTTCCAATGTCCTCGCATGTTTCTACAGGTACAACCGCGGTCAAGAGCTGGCGGCGACGCTGCAGCACGTCTGCAGCGTTCTATCAAAACGATCCTATCTGCAGGGAACGCGTTACTACCCGAGTGCAGATTGCTGTCTCGGGTTTTTTGGGCGCTTGCTTGAGTCGGCCCCGAATGACACGGAGCTACAGGCAGCTATACGCCCACTATTGAAAGAGTGCGTACGTGAGCGCGTTGGAAAATGCGGAACTGCGCTCGAATTCGCCATGCGCATCATCCTGTGCGACGCTTTGGGCTTAGATTCTGGAAATGATGTGCAGAAACTGCTCGGACTTCAGCTACTGGACGGAAGCTGGGAGGCGGGCTGGATGTATCGATACGGATCTACAGGTCTAAGAATTGGGAATAAAGGATTGACGACTGCGCTGGCGCTCAAGGCAATCGCAAGTGCGGGCCGAAAGCAGAAGGTTTAGAATTGAATTGGATCTGATATTAAAGCGAGCGGTACTGCCTTTATAGGAGGCTTCTAGAAGGTATGGGTTATAGGTTGCTCTAGGCTACTCTCGCTATCTTAAATTATTATGAAGATTATGTCGTACTTATTACTGTAGATGCAACTGTTCCATGCAGAAGTCGCTGTTATTGTTAAGCGAATTAACTTCCCTTCTATCATCCCGCCACTAGAAAGTTAATAAAACTTAACATCCTTCATTTCACATTACCTACTGACGGAGAATTTTGTGGGTAGTAATTGAATCTTGTTACATAGACGTCCACACTATGTTCAACATCGACAACTTTACCGTAATCAACATGAACCTCCTCGTATTAGAAGAGCATCTTTATCTCCTCAAAGAAGCCCTTGCAGTGGTCCAGGGCCCTATCCATGGCACCCAATATCAAAGCTTCCTCGGCGCCCAAACTTCTCCATCCCGACTATTCCAAGCGCAACATATTCATCTCTGACACAGGTACCATCACTGGCATCATAGATTGGCAATTCGCTGCTGTTAAACCCACATTTTCCTATGCCGATACCAATCCAAATTTCCTCGTCCCACACGAAAACATTGACGCCATAGCGGCAAGGGAGCTTGGCCCCGGTGCCGACGAATCTTCAGTTCAGCAGCGTTCTGCCATGGTCAAGGAGCGCTTCGATATCCTGCAGAAGCTCTTCAGTCTTGGCTTGCAGGCCTCTATGCGTGACTTGCACGAGGCAAGAGCACTGAACCCAGTGCTGTTGTGTCAGTTCAAGTACTGCGGGACGTCGTGGCGTGACTGGGGCTGGCTGGGACCTGCCCGTACCAGCTGACGGCTGAAGAATTGGCACAGCACAAGGACCGTTTTGAGGATCTGTAGGCGGCAATGAAACTTGAATTGACGATTTTGCAAGCGACAGGAGCAGATCTAGATGGATGGGTCAAGATTGAAAGGTTTGATGAGGCTGTGCAAATATGTCATGAGCTGTAGTTATGTAGTTAATGTTTAGTTATGGAGGGTAAGGTTCCAAGGTTGGAGATTCTAGGGAGCTGGCAGAGAGCATGTGGCCGTTTGATGTGCGATGATGAAATATCGCATTGTAGAAACCCATGAATAAAGTGCGTTTCCGTAGTTTTTATAGTCTGTATATTTACTACCTTCATCTAATCTTGTTTGTTTGTTTGTTTTATTCATGTTAACGTCTCTGTGCTCTCCGTCAGGAGGCTAAGTCGACGCGGCCATCCCTTCTGGGGATAGCCTGGCTCTGTTTTCAGTGGTTCTAGGTAGCCCCTATCCTCGGCGGGTGTCGGTTCACACAGGGGCGGCAGCCCTTGCTGACGTGTCGTTTTCGCGACGCGTCTGTGTCCCTCTACCCAGCCTTCACTCCTATCCTCGTGTTTGCCTTGTTTGTCCTTGTCTAATCTATCTCCTCTATCTAGAACCACTTTTGCTTCTGCTTTGATTTGAATACTGTCACCACTGCAGTCGCCTTTCACTTTCTGTCGTGATCCGGTCGTTACTGCTCACGGCCTAACTCCAGCACCGTAGTGCTTTTGCTGGCTCCGAAGTGATGTTGGCATGTGTCCGATTACAGTTTGTATCCGTCGGATGCGCCTCTCTCCTCTGCTTGTTTGATGTGTCTAAATTGCTTTAGGCGTCCTGTAGCCTCCGCAAATTCGACAACTTTCTTGGTCAGCGCTGGGTCACTCAGGATGGTCTTCTTGTCCAGGGGTATATTGCCGGGGAAATGGTCCGTCCGTAGGTCCTGGTAATGGTCACTGTGGTCGTTGTTGTTCTAGTCTGTAGAGCTGTTCGTGCTGCTCGTGTCGCTGCTACTGTTGCTTCGACCGCTGCTACTGTCTCTGCTGTCATCGGTGTTGCTGTGATGACCTCCATTTCGAACACTGGTGCCGCTGCTGGAACTGCTGCTAGATCCATTTTCTATGGCTTCGATGGCGCTGCTGCTGATTTCTGATCCGTACTGTTCGTCGTGACTGTCTTCTTTCCGCTGCTGCCGTTGGTGCCGGGCTGCTGGCCAGGGCAGTCTCTATATGCATGTCCTCTGCCAGCCTTGGTGGGCTGCTTCTCATCGGCTGGTCGGCGGCTAGCATGACGCCTCTTTCTTGTCCATGTGGGTCCATCGTCTCATGTTGTTTTGTTTGCGGCATTTTAGACCGCGCACCTACCACCGCGTTGTTGTTGTTGTTTGGGGCGGTCATCCCCTTTCCGGGTCTGCTCGATCCCCCGGCTTTAGCAGTGGGAGTGATGGTCCTCCCTGCCCTCGTCGTCCTCGCTGGGGTTGGGATGTGTCCTGGCACCGGTATTGGGGTCTGCGGTACCGCCCGTCGGGGCCGTGGTACTGGTGTGGGCGCTGCCGCCGTTGTCTTTGACGATGTCGCTGTCGATGCTGATGCTGCTGCTGCAAGTCTTTTGACGCTCCTGGTCGACTTTACGCTTGGTGTGGCTTCTGTGATCTTCCTCTTCTTCGCTAGGTGCCCTCTTTGTACGTCCTCGCTGTTGTCCCTCTGGGGTGCGGCTCCCCCGCTAGACTGCGAGCTGATCTCAATCGCGGTCTCCTTGCTGCTGCCGCTGCTGCTGCTGCCGCTGTGGCTGGTCGTCTGTTCGGCTGGCCTCTTCTTTATAGGGTTCCTTGTCTCTACCTCTTGGACCATGTAGTTGATTTGGTGCCCCATTGTCTGAATCCCCGTGCCTATGACTGTGCCCAGTGCCTGGTTGCTCCTCATCATCTCAGTCTGGGTCTTCGTGAATGTTTCTATCAGTGCCTTTGCCCATGCCGGCATGTCCGGTGACTCCGGCGGGGTCTGCTGCTGCTGCTGTGTCTGCTGTGTTTGTGGCCTCTCTGGTGTCGCTGGTGCTGCTTCTTCCGTGGCTCTCTGTTTGCCTTTACCTTTGTCCGTCATCTGTGATGGTCCTGGGACGGGTGCTGCCGTTGTCAGCGTCTCTGTCAGTGTCCTACCGTTGTTTGCTGTGTATCTGATGGGCTTCCTTGCTTTGGCGGATAGTATCCTTGCGTTCTCCTTAAGGTACTCCGGGCAGTTTTTCGAGGCGGCTGAGTGTCCTTCCTGTTGGCATGCGGCGCATTTAGGCGTAGTGGACGTGCAGTCCCGTCCTGAGTGAGGCCCAGCGCATATTTTACATCTCCTCTTCTCCATGGCGCATCCTCTGGCTTTGTGTCCGTACGCCCAGCAGTTGTAACACTGCTTGGGTCTGCTGCTTGGATCGTACAGTTCGACGTCTCTCGGCTGTGAGTCCCATATTAGCTTGTGGTCAATACAGAAGTTGGCCAGGTCGCTGGAGGCTACAGTGAGGATTAGGGAGCCCGTTGTCTGTCGGTGTGTCCCTAGTTTCAGCCAGTCTGCTGCGACAATATTCTCCTTTACCCAGTCCTTGTGTCTCCCAGCGTTGGCGGACGCCAGTACGTGCTTCAGCTGGTCGACATCTGGCGTGTGGTTGTCCCTCATTGGAATCGTGCTCGGCCTGATCCCATGCACTAGTACTGGGAATTTCTCCCCGTGTAGTGTTGCCTGATCTCCAAAATGCATGATCCATTGGTCATTGAGGGCGACGGCGTCTCTGGCAGCCTTCTCGTCTCGGAACGATAATTCGACGTCCCCGCTGGGATGTTTCCTTATCGCGACGGGTAGGCAGTCGTTGAGCGCCGGCACCTCTCTAAAGAGACGTTGGAGATCCGTCAGGATCACTCCTTCGGGCCTGTCGCGGAAGGTCTGCTTCATGTCGTGCTGGGGGATATAGACGTCCACCAGCGTGGGGTCTACTGCCTTGACCCGTCCGGATGAGAGGCTCGCCCCTCCTCCCGCTGCTGCCACCCGGAGCATGCGGTCAGAGATTGGGTTTGCCGTCGCGAGAGCAGTCGTAGCCGCTGCGTAGCTCCTGATCTCCTGCTGGAGGAGAGCCTGCTGGGCTAGCATGGCGTTGTTTTGCTCAGCGACATCCTTCAGGGTGCCGTCGCGCCTAAGGACCTCCCTGAGCTCCTTAATCGCGGCGGCGCACTCTTTGAAGAGCTGAAGGGGTACGGGGCGTGCCGGCCGCTGGCCGTTCCCCGCAGCTGCTGCGATAATGGCATCGAACCATTCCTGTATGGTGGTGCTGATATCGAGTGGTTGTTGTGTTGCTACACGCTTCTGAGGCCACGTTGTGCTGTGACGCGGCATCGTGCAAGTTTCTCAAAGAAATAACGCGTAATTTTGGTATCAAAAGAATGCGCTTGTTAGGCTGAGTATTTGCACGCCAAAGAGGCGATTTGTTTTGATGTGGTTGTGTTGTTATTCCGAAAAGTAGATTTCACTCAGATGTTGGTGTTTTCCTTCATCTAATCTTTATCTATAGTTAATTACCTTAATTTACCTAACTCTTACCTCTACCTACCTAGGTAGAGGCCTGTGCGACCCTAACCTAACCCAGTTAGGCGCATTACTATGCCAAGAGTAGGTAGATTCGACTTTAAGTATCCCTTCGTTGGCGGGCGGCTGCCTATCGGCGGCTTGGCATGGGCAGCCAATTAGTAGTCTCAACGAGCCAGGGGGCGGCAATTTCCGATATCAAGTGGCAAATGTGATACTATCAAATTTGGTGAGCAGAATTCAAGTGTAGATACTGGCAATTGAGAGTAGGTGGCTCGGTGAATTGATTGATCATGTGATTAAGCCTGTACAAGGAGCTGATAAGTCTAATTTACATGTTCAGACCAACAGGAACCTCTTTTTGGATTACAAACAGGTATTTGGCAGGTGATACAACCATACAAGGTTCGCTGAGGTCTTTGATAATAACGAGTATTATTTGAGACTTCAGTAAGTGGCCTACGAGCTTTCTCACGCCTGCCCCTCTTGGCACACATAAAACAGGCCCGTTGGGTTTTGTATAGGAGACGTGATTGGTGCGTTTGTTGAGTATTTGTGATGGGTATGTATCGTTGGAGTCGGATCCGAGTCGTCATGGAGAGTCCCTGGAGCTGGACCACGAGCTTTTTCAAATACTCCTTGTGTAGAGTTGTGGATGGTGTTGAATTAGCTGAGAACCACTTATAACTGTTTACCAAAGTAATATCAATCAGGAGCGTCAGCAAAGGTCTCCAGGTCTTCAAATGGGGCCGGAGGATGGAGTAATAACTCCGGAGTTGATCAAAACGATCCACACTATTCATGTTGTGGTTATACTGATCAATCAGCACTGGGATATCCAAATCCATACGCCAAGCTTGCCCAAATAGTCTCCTGGTTTGGTTGGCTCCTGTTCTAGTTGCTGCTGGGCGGCGACGATTTCTGGTGACAGTTGCACCCAAATCACCAACTGTTGTAGCAAATAGTACAACGTTGTTATCCCGCCAGGCCAGCATGGCCACCAGCCCGTTGCTGCTGACGTCAAATCGTATAGTGCCCCACGCCAATTGGTCCCGATGAGCTTTGACGTTGATCAATCGGAGGGAGAAACCTTCAGCCGGTGCCAAGAGTGGTGACGGTGAAGGTACTGGTATTGGATTGGATTCGAGCGTTGGTTGCGAAGGAGGAGGAGTAAGAGGCTCGTGTGCTGCAGCAGAAGGTGGAGGGTTTGAGTTGTTAGCGTTTGCCTCTGTAATTTCCCTGGGAGTCTTTGAAGTCCTCACTGTGCCTGCTCCACCAATCCCAAACAGTCTCAAACGTTGTAGGAGTCCTGGTGTAGTAAACAAGTTATCCATCCAAATCACGTGCATGAGGGCAACGAGTAGTGGGCCTCCACTGGGATCCTGGTCAGTAACAAGATCAAGGACTACACCTTGAGTAGCTGAGAATCCCTCCCTTCTCCAGCAAGGTTTGATTTTGTATGGCCCATCGCCGGGTTTCGAACCTTTGGTGTGAAATCGCCAATTGAGCACATACCCAGCGTCAGCTAGCATCCAAATTTTGAACCCAGTACTAGCTGCCTTACAACCAATAGTTGTAGTCTCCTTGGCTCGTCCAAAAAAGCGTATCAAGGACTCGTCAACGGCCAAATGTTTGCCCGGGCGCCAGTACCTCTGTGAAACTTGACGGATATGTTCTGACAGGCCAAAGACGCGGTCAAAAGTACTGGAAAACGGTGGATCGCCATCGCGGCGGAGAGGGCATAGGTATATATACCTGTCAATCTGTTGAAAGCGTTCTCGTCCCATGGTATCGCGGATATAATGTTCTACACCATGGTCATAGTCAGTACTCCAATAGTCTTCAACTCTGGACTCATAGTGTAGGCCCATGTGGATCACTATGGAAAGGTAACCAAATATATCATCAGGATAGACTGGCGACCAAGATCGAGCTCCATGTGACTGAGGGTTGCCACGATCCTGGCAGGCGTTGGCATTGGTGTACTCACAAATTTGGTTGATGATATCATCGGTCCAGAACAGCCGAAACAACTCAATCGGGTTAGATTGGTCGATGTGTGGTGGTAGGCGAGGTATGCCACGATCAATATCGTTATCCACTGGCAGTGGGTCCCATGGAGGAGGTGGAGCCTCTGGTGGCATTGGAGGCCTCGGAGCGCGAGTTCGGCCGCGCCGGGGCGCTTCTTCCCCGATCGGGACTAGATCGTCGTCGGCGCGTCCATATAGGTGGCCTGTGTGGCGAGGCATATGGATCCATGTGAGTATAGGCGTTGGAGTTGCGCGTTTTGGTGTTTTTGGATAGTATCGAGTAGGTGATTGATACTCACTTGTAGTTCATGGGCTTGGCACGTTAAGCGAGCATGTGACACACTAGCGCGTCATGTGACGTCTCAAATAGGATAAGTATACAGCCAAGCCGCCGATAGGCAGCCGCCCGCCAACGAAGGGATAATAGCTAGTCATTCTATCAATGAATGAATTCCCTACCATTAACAAGAGAAGACACCTTTCATTTCCAGAGACTCATCATGCCTTTAGAATTGCACCCCGCCACTGCAAATGACATGCTGTGCTGGCTGCAAATACGTTCAATAGCTTACTACGGCCCTACACACGAGGTTCTTCACAATGGCGCAATAACACAATCCTCCATACGCAGTGTTGCCGAAAGCCGAAAGCAAGAGCTCAAGGATCCCAACATGTGGCACTGGATGGTAATTGATACCGAATTACCGCCCAGCGAAGACAGCCCTCCCAGTAATCCGGGACGAACCATTGCTGTATCAGCCTGGACGCTCAAGAATGCGAGAAAGGAAGAAAAGGCAGCTCCCGCGCCCGCGAGTGCTATTGAGAACGAGAATGAGCAAGCACCTTTCGTCCCGCCTGAGCTTCGTCTCGATGCTTTAAATTCTCTTTTTGGTCCTTTGCGTGATGCTCGAGAGGAAATTATGGGGACTTCGGATCCATACCTTATGCTTCGAAGTCTTGCTACGCTGCCGGATCATCAGCGTCGTGGGGCGGCAGGTATACTTTTGGACTGGGGGCTTGATATGGCGGATGATTTGGGCGTGCCTGCTTATCTTGATGGGACCATTTTTGGAAAGCCAATTTATGAGAAAAAAGGGTTTAAAGTGGTCAGAAAATTAGAGTGGGATAGAGTTGCGTGGGGAGGTGAGGGGAAAGATTGCCATTGGTGTATGGTGAGGCAGCCTAAAACTTCGACTTGAATGAAAGGCATGCTTAAATGCAGAAGTCTCATCATATATGGGCCTCAAGAGATATCGGTTTTTTGGGTGTTGTTGACATTGTGCCAGTTCCAACGCTTTTGATTATGGTAGATCTGTAGGCAAAGGGACTTTCTGTGGTTGGTGGGTTTTGTGTCCCCCATCTGCAGTCCTGCAGCCCTATCAGATCCTTGCATGGAACGCAAGTAATTTTTACACCCGTCCTCCCTAACCAGTAGATCTTTGATGCCAATAACCATACCTCTCCATTTGTTTGGGCACCATACTGCGACTATACAAGCAACGAAGACAAAAAGGGTGTGAGCATCTTGTCTGTGTTGCTTTGGATTCGATGAGTTCCTTCCTTCGAAACAGGGTGAAGCAAATAACTGGGCACAACACTCTATGCCCAATGGATAGGAATGTCACAGAACGCTAGTTGAGCGGGGGTAATAAAACTGTAGCAAATTATTCTAGTATCCCCCGTCATATGATGTTGCCACCATTGGCTAGGAGGCTTTCAGATAGGCAGTCATGGGAGAGCCCCTCAGAGCTATAATGCTACAGAAACCTAGATGAAAGCAGAGATCTCGGATCTCTAAACACAAGTCTAAATGCCAGCCAGGTATTGTCGTCATACCGAATACTTCAATCCATACCTCCAAGGACCCCTAAGAACATTCAGAATATCTCTGGCCCCCAACTGAGACTAGCCTAGCTATCGCCATTCACACATGCACCTCATGTGTCCGCAGAATCTCATTCCCTACAACGCTCACACTAACTTCATTCCTGCGATCTGATACCACAGAGCTCAGCTCTCCGCCTTCTGGGATCTGATCTGTCGGGACATCCTCAATGTGGAAGAAAAGTTGGAGTTCAGGCTTGTACTTTGTGCCAAATCCTCCCTTTGGCACATCCCTCATAACCACAGTGACTTTTGTAATATGCTTTATACCCAGCTCTGCTTTGTGGCGTATGAGCATATGAGCTATCGTGCCGCCGATTGGAGATCCGATGATTGCTTTTCCTTCATCGGTGGTTGCATCGAAGGATTGGCCAGGCCAGGGGCTAAGAGCTTCGATGTTGTAATTTTTGAATGCCCGTGATACGAGGAGGCTCGTCACATCGTTGACGACGTTTTGAGCGCCGTAGAGGCGAAGACTTTTGATGTCTGGGTTGTCTCGTGTCCAGTAGCCCCAGTACATATCGGAGCAGTAGCGTAGAGCAGGGAGCTCGTCTGGTTGTGCTGGTCGGCCCCAGTTATGTTCGTTTGTGACGGCAATTGCAGGTGATTCTAGGGCCTTTCCGATGATTGCTGGGATGTTTAGAGTTTTTTCCTGGAGCTCCTTGTGAAAAGGATATGCTCACCTCCACCCTTACTATTCACAACGAACTCGTAGTAAGCACCAGTGGCCTGTACAATATAGTCAGAATTATGGTGGGAACGTTGGTGCAGACCAGGGAGAGTAGCGGTCCATCCTATACGTACCGAGTATTCTTTGTCACCCACTTTATACTTTTGTTCCTCGAGTTTCTTCATTTGAGGGAATTCAGCATCTGGGTCTTCATAGTCCTCGGAATCGAAATGTGCCAGGAAGATCAACTCATTATCGCCCCCAAGAGGCTTTCCAGAATCATCGTATTTGGGCTTAGTATTGAGATTCAATCCGTCAAAAGTGCTTTTCAGATTCTGCTTTTCATAGTCGGCTTCGTCAGCATCCAAGTCGGGACTAAGATGCCAACCCCATTGTTTCAGTTCCTCTGAATGTTCAATTAGTCTCATATTTCTCTGATAACGCACTCGAGTTCAAAATTTACCCTTGAGATCTCCGGTCCAAGAGCTCGCAGCAGATGGTGGGTTCCTAGAATCTTGCATGAGGAACCCAGCGCCAGCATCTGTCGCTTGCATGAGGCACAGCTGGTGCGCGCCTTTCTCCACGTGTTTCTTCCAGAGATCATCATTTGCAGTATTCTTGAGGTCGAAAGTTATTGCGGCATTGTAAGGTGAGTCGAGAAGTTGGGAGTCGCACAGCGTTGCCAATGCTATCGCGACAAGAATGAGTATCTGGCGCATGATCATAGTGGCGAGATAACCTCAAATGAGTCTGGAGTTGCTTTCAGCAATAGAGCGAAATAAAGTTTGAGATTAGGTTGTCACCACGCGAGAGTGAGCTCGGCAAACGCGATCAGTGACCAGTGAATGACCGATTCACATGTATCGCAGCTCGGACTCTGTGAGATCAGTAAAACTGTAATGGATCGGAAGAGTAGCCTTATTTGAGAGACTGACAGCTCTTGTGCTGCCAATTATGGCTTGTCGTGATAGATAAGAACAAACCAGATCATATAAAGTGGGGCGTACGTTGTTACGGGCCACAAACAGCTTGTGTTTCCCAAAGTAAAATAGACTCGAACCGCTACCTGAATAGTGAAAGTCATCGCACTCACACCGCTCCTCTGACCCCTCTCACTCTCTGTAGTAACTTTGCGCCCTCTCCTCGCCCATCTTCAACACCTCCCTCACCAGATCACTCGTTCCATCTTTCGGTGTTTACTTAATTTTGAAATCTCTCGGGATCGCAACGAGGGCGCTTTTGATCGCGTTGGAGTCAACGTAGTCAGTATTCGGTGGCTCCGCCTTGCTCGCCTCAATCTTGTAAAGAGATAAGATACGAAACAACACCGCATTAGTGAGCCTGGCTGCTATCATTGCGCCTGGGCATGATCGTGAGCCGGACCAAAGGAGAGGTGGGGCGTATTCGAGATCGGCTTTTCAGTATAAAGGGCGGTCGGATAAGGTGATTTAGGAAAATCAGGCCAACTTTCAAGATCGAAAGAAGAGTCGTCTCGTCTCCAGTAGTCGGAATCTATTGTAATGAGCTTTTCTGGGCGGTCTGCTCAGACCGTGACTTACCATGGTTGCCAGCTTGTGCGTTGATCAATACCATTGTACCTTTCGGTGTAACTGCCTCTCCCCACTTCACAGCATTCATAGTCTTGCGTGGCAAGCTGATATTGCTGACTGTGTAGTATTTCCGCGCTTTCCTTACCGCAGCGGAGAACAAGTAAAGTATACTCTTGTATGAAGCTTTTTCTCGATTTGATCTTAAGTCACACGCAATAGTCCCCTAGGTTGAGCTTGTGTATTATGTATGAAGGTGCAACAGCTAGTAGCACACGTTATGGAATATTTTATTGTGAAGAGTTGTTTATACAGTGCCGCAACGATGCCAAGCTGCCATTTTAACCACTTTCTTGAGGAAAAGGCCCTATCGTATTTAGGCCGTGAAATAGAGGTTATCTGTCACAATCTACTCTCTCGATTTGAATGCTAATTTTGTCCACGGTTTGGGAATCTTTGCTGCACGCCATGAAATCCAGCGATGAGCATTGGGCTCTACAAGAGTGAAGTCGTACTGCATAACAAGCTGGGCAACAACCAGCTTCATGAAACCAGAAGCATAATATCGACCCGGGCTATATGAATTGTTAGTCTTGTTGTAGAACAGAATTTGTGGTGTCTGTTTACGTACCAAGCCATCCTCCCTGTGCCCCACATCAGGAATGAATGATGGACATCTGTAAGCTTAGACGGTACGGTTTGCCGTGGTTTGCTAGTATTAAAAGAGACATTTGCATTAGGTAGCAGTGCTGGATCCACAAATCTGAAGCCGGAAAATTCGTCAGGCGAAGGATAGTACTCTTGACTCTTATTGATGGCACCAGAAGGAGTACATGCCCAATCGCCAACCTTGACTTCCGTGCCGTCCGAGAGAGAGAATGGCTGCAGGGCACATCGACGCACGCTCACTAAAAAAAAGGGGTTAACAGCATGTAGAAGGGGGCTTCGATCCACTCACTTGACTCTACCGGCGTGAGACGAGCAGACTCTTTGATAAAACTGTCGAGGAGTGGAAGCCCCTCACCTGTCCGCTCAAAATCTTGATAGAACTGCTCCAATTCGCGTCGTATTGGTTCGACATACTCTGGATGTAGGCATAGATCATGTAGCACATATACAATAGTCGTTGAGAGAATGTGAACAGATCCAAACCAAATGGCCATTAGCTCGTAGATGACGCGCTCGGCCGACCACGGATTTTTCTTAGGTGCCGTTTCGAGCATCCATTGAATGCAGTCGGCCTGTATAATTCAGATATGGTCAGTCCAAGATGAAGATATCTGAGGGTCATGATATTGGAGCACCTACTCGGGCAGGAACGGTATGGCCTAGCTTTTTGAGCCCTTGTCCTTCTATACGTTGTTCCGTGGTCGGTATCAGACTGTTGAAAAATGTTTTATGCGAGCTAAGGGTGCGGCTCAAAAGTCCACCAACGATAGGGGCGAGGGACTTGGGTAACAGCTTTACAATCTCAGCGTTGAGTAAAGTTTCTTCTACATATTTTAGCGCTGATTTCATGAATTGGTTGTCCTTGACTGCAAGATGGTTAGCCAGGATTCAAATCAAGATTGATCATAAATGTACTGAGGTCCTCCCCAAATAATGACCTGGCATTCAAAAGTACGACAATATCCATCACCATAGGGTACAAGGCAGCATACGTAGTGCCTTTTGCGGAATATATCATTAGTCGATTGACTCCCAATAGTGTAGATTGTCAGGTCTTACCATCGACGGCCTTTTGGTCAGACATTAAATGTGACCAACGTGCTTTTGTGAGAGTGCTAAGATCGGGGAGCAATTGCGGTAAGTTGTTGGTCAATAGAGTCCTCAACGTGCGCACAAAACCCACACCTTCGACGCCCCGCTTGTTGAACCAGTCAAAGCCGTTCATGGTGTATAACGGTTGAAGCATCTTTTTTAAAGACCTTAGTCAAAGCCTTCTTGATCACAATTCTGTGGCTTGGGGAAACCTACATGTTTTGCAGCGCCATTAAGTGAGAGTGTTGAATCTGGACTGCTATCGAGTTCCTTAATGTGCTTTGGCGAGGATACAAAAATCATGCGTGTATCAGGAGAGTTGATTTCGAACGGCGCCCCATTTGACTGTTTCAAAAATGCGATTAGCACTTCCACGCTACAACGCAAAGTCGACTTAGCATACCTGATAGAATGCACATTGGATGATGTTGGGCCCATCGAAGAGGTAGGCCCAGGCACGGATACGTTTCTGCATAAATTGGTATAAGCTACTGAAAGGTACCTAACAGATGTAAGATTGATTTGAAATTCATCCAATGATACGACTCCACTCACTTGCTTCTGCTTTATTGATAGGATAGATAGGGACAGTATACCGAGAAAACCAAAGACACCGCACAATATTAAGCGGTTGGACAGGTTATGCAGTGAAGATTCGAACAACATGGCGAATGTGTGTCTGAAGCGCTCCATGTCATATACAAGAGGTAGCATTGAAGACGCACAACAGTATGGGTAATACTCAGTATTTTGATGGATAGTACATGTGTATATAGCCATGGAAGTTTACCGGTAACAATGAACTGTAGTGACAACAAACTTGATTATATCAAGGCTTATAGATACCATATTGGAAGAGACACCAAAGTCCCACGTCACCTAACGCCGCAACTTGTCTCAGACCCCATGTTTCAACAGGACCAACGGATCTTTGATTTGAGGAAAACTTACCTAGGTAGAATATGACAAATGTCAATACTCTGAAGCTAGACGGCCGGTGAACGACGTCACTACATGTCACCAATAAGTTGGATCAGGTCAAATATACTATTTTCACCTTGAGACACGGTCGAGCTGACATATTGTTTTTCTGACTTCGGTGTCGGACAGACTCTTGTATTCCCCAGTACTGATGAGATACCTAAGCAAGCCTACTCTTGGAATGCGTTCTTGTACCCGCGCCACCCGCCAACTAGGAGCCCTATGACCTGCCTATGTATTAGGTCCACTTGTAAGTCCACAGCTAATTATCCACTATCATGTAGGTTTCTCGGCAAAATTGAGGGAACTTGGGATTTTTCGCAAGCTACGAGCTTCTTGCGTTCAGTTTTTTAATTTTGTGAACTCTTCAATAGATACAACAATCTATTGTTCCATCCGGGCTGTGCTGGTACTTGCAGATGCCCAGAGCCACTAGGTACCAGGTCATGTGTTTCGGCCGCCTTCATGACTCGGGAGCACAGCAATGCTATTAATCGACACCATGCTCTGGCGCTTTCCCAGCTGGTCCCCAAACAGCGCGCTCGATCAGATATTCCAACTTTGCAGTCGCCTTATCAACTTTAGCAAACACAAAACTCTCAAAGAAAGTATCAACCCCGTCAACTTTAATCGTGCCTGTTATGCGTGCCGCCAGCTGGTCACCATCGCGGAGGAACTGGTCGCTACAAATAAATATTAGCTTTACTGTCTGCCTAAGTAAAGAAAGAAGAGCCTATACGAACACTTTCGGTTTGTAATCAGAGATTTTAGCCCGCCATTCTTGGACTCCTTTGACATATACGTCGTATTCGAGTTTCTGACCGTTCATTATATGATAGAAAGTCGGAAGCGCAGTGGCCTCCGCATATGCTTTAGTTTCTTCGGGTGGGCCAGCGAGACTCCATTCCATAGCGCGCTGGAAGCCCTCACGTGTAGATGTGTACTCTGCCATGGTTGCTTGATGATATTCAAGACGATGTGTAAGGGCGGGGGTGGCACGGAACCTTTTGTACCTATTGGAACGGCAACTAACTACGTTCGGAACCCGAAAGTAACTTACCTATATGGACCGCCCAGGTCCGGTAACTATTCGAACAGCCAGTCACCGATCAACCTTGAGCACGCTTACCAGCTAGGTAGTTACCCGAAAGATAACTCCAAGTCAGTAATTACCAGTAGCATCTATGTATACGCGGTTATGCCGTAGGGCAATTGCCAATGGGAGACTTAGCATGCCACTCCAACAGCTCGTTAACAGTAGTAGTACTTTGCTTTTCAACTTGGGGTCCTTTTTCGCAAAAACATCCATCTTCCTACTCTTTTCGCAAATATTCAATATCCAAAGGCCCATGCGTTACGCCATTTGGTTTGGCATGGCTTTCAGTTTCCTAATCTACGGCTCTGGAATTGCGGTTGCCATTTACTACGAAACGCCTCGTATCGGCGAGCCGTGGTCTGCTATTCTTGATGGACGCACGCTGAATCCCTTGAAATATTGGCAAACTCAATCTGCACTCATTACTGCGCTGGATATCTATATATTTATCCTTCCATTACCTACTTCATGGAGACTCAAGATGCCAATTCGTCGACGTCTCCCAGTAATGGGGGTATTTTCTCTGGGCCTGATGTGAGTACTGGATTATAATGCTTTTTTTTTCTTAGCTAACGTGTTTCCAAAGGGGAATAATAGCCAGTCTTGTATCATTTGCTGAGAGGATACGTGTGGGGACATCGTTGGACCAAACGTGGATTTCATCCATACTCTCTCTTTGCAGGCAAGTCCTTGCTGATTCCTCCTGGCTCTTACATAGCCGCAGAACCATATATACTCGCCTAATGATTGAATAACAACCTCACAGTGCCGTTGAACTCAACGTTGCCATCGTCGTCAGCTCAGGACCTGGCTTCGCTAGTTTCGTACGCAGTCATATTCCTGCACTCTCATCAGTCGCTGGCAGCTTCTTCAGCATGAATAGTAGAGTTCGCCGCAGCTCAGATGACGCTCTCGCTGAAAAGGAGAGTGGCCGTGCTAATTCTGAAAAATCTAACACTGACGCGGCGCTGGGTACAGCACCGAGTGCCAAAGATGGCAATCCGAGAAGCAGCTTGAGATACTACGGGTTGAACAACAGCTCTGTGATGAAGAGTGAGGTGACACACGGCGAGGAGAGAGATATTGGAAGCAGGGATAGCGGCATTATGCGCACGATATCAGTTGAGCAATCACTTAAGACGGCGTCTGTAGAGAGTGATGCTGGACGAAAACATTTCTAGGGTGAAGAACTCTGAAGCAGATCGTAGCAAGGAATGACATATCTCTCGCAACAAGTCATCATAGACGGCTTCATTCTTATGCCATAACATAGCGTTATTAGCGTAGTGTTGGAGCATAACGTTGGATATATGGTCGAATGCTGACTCCAAAGGCACTAGCTTTGCTATCTCGCTCAAGGCCGCGCACAATGCTATACAATTCGAGATCGAAAATATCATAATACTTCTTCATCATGCCCTTGCTCAATGTGGTCGATGCAATTTTACGTTTATCGCGACAACTCTCGTCCCAAGGCGAACTTCCAATCGTGAACCCTTACACAGACAAGATAAAGCCATGAAACGTGAGCAATTTTGGCCAGTCGATCAATCCTTAAAAATTAAAAACCTGTTGGTGGAGTACTCTATCCACAAATTAATGGGAGAGCGGGGTGCAAAAAGGAAATAAAACAACGTGAGGCGTCAAATCAATTATGATTGTATCTAAAGCCTTG
>SSBG01000048.1:0-53326 GCA_028220655.1 Shiraia bambusicola | reverse complement strand
CCTTGGCCATGTCATATAGGAAAAAGTCAATGAGAATGGCGTTGATTTTGGCGTCAGGCTTGAGTTTGACAATTTCTTGACGCATCAACTCAACGCCCCAAATGCTGCAACCTATTATGTGAATGTGATGGTCAGAGATTTTGCACACACGGACATGGGTAATTGACGTGGTAATAACTACCTCGTATTTGCATTTCCCAAGAGTGTCCAGACTCGATGATCTCAAGGCGCTTAATCTTGTTTTCAAGTGGTGGACAATACCAAATGACACCCAAAGAGTAGAGCATCTGCGGAATGCGGTAATCTAAGATTTTTGATGAGCGATATTTGAGCCAGTGCAAGTAGGTATAAGAAAAAGTCACCTGCAAAAATTGTAATCTTATCGATATCATTGAACTCGCCATAGCCCTCACCATCAAAGGATGCCCACAAGTCTGCGACGAAAATCTGGGCTCGCTTAAGGAATCGAACCTTCTTCCTCTCGAATGTGCCTTCATCTCGGAAGCAAGGAAACTTGTCGGCAAGTAAGTTTACTAGGCCAGCTGCAGAGTTTTTCGCATCTTCAATGAGGGTGACGACACTGCCGTCGAATTCCTCGTCCAGGATGCGGCCCGCTTCCCTAAGGCAACGTATTCGCTCGTCGAAAAGTGATATCTCTTCTTCGGTGCCCGACATGAAGACTGCTCGTAGGACATCATCGGTGCACTTCTCTTCGTCTATCCAAAACTCGGGACTTGTAATGGGTACGCCTTGATCGAGGGCTCTCTGCAGCAAAGCCACCAAGCTCCAGTAGCCTGTCCAACGCTTGCCTTTGTACACGACGGCAAATCGCTCTTCCTCGCCCTTGTCACTCCAAAAGCTGAAGTTGAGCACGTCCATGGCGAAGATGAAATTGACAGTACTTTCGTCTTTTGCTTTTGGATGGAGCTCATGTTCTGACCATGTTTTGGTACTATATGCGCGTTTTTCCATTTCTGCAAGCACTGCCTGAGCAGCTTGTTTAGTTGACCTCATGTCCACGGCAACATCGACACTATTGTCGTAGATGAACTGTGCATTTTCAAGCACTCTGGTCTCTGGCGGCCCGTCATCCTTGGCCCCTATGCCAAATCGTTTTCGTAGAAGATCGAGCAGCTCCAGGTCGACTTCATCGTCAGACATGCTGGGAATAGGTGACTAGGGAAGATATGCTCTTTGGATGTAGTTAATAGCAGGTAGTCAAGCAGTAAAGGTGGGGTTGAAGGGGAGGGGGAAGGGGCTTCAAGGCCAAGTGGTCAAGGCCAAAAAAAGTAATGTGAATGGCGGAAGCGTGATGCAGGGACAGTCGAGACGAAACATTTCCCATGATATGCGACTCCACAAAACTCAAGCCCAAAGCTTTTGCGGCTGAACAACAGCCTTGCCGGCATATGCACGGACCATCTTGGGCGTCACTCGTGGAGTCTTGGTCCTTCCAACAACACCAACAACACCAACAACAACAACAACAACAACAACAGTTGGCCTCAACCTCCCATGACGCTCTCTCACCCGTAGGACGGACAATTCAGTCGCGCTTCGTCTATATCGAGAATCAGCCCGCAATGGCACGCGACAACTATGCTCGCCGTAGCCTTGGCGCTTCACTCTATGGCCGAATCAAGGATGTACAGTACCAATGAGGCGCAGACACGCGACCATGAGCCCGCTGACGAGACATTAGGCACGTGTTCTTATGGTGGGAGCTGGTGGCATCGGCTGTGAGCTTCTCAAGAACCTCGTGCTCACCGGCTTTGGCGAGATTCATATCGTCGATCTCGACACCATCGACCTCAGCAACCTCAATCGACAATTCCTGTTCCGGAACGAGCATATCAAGAAGTCAAAGGCGTTGGTGGGTTGGCACGAGAGCGACCAACAAGGCCACTGGGCATGCGCTGACTGCGAATCAGGTTGCGAAAGAATCGGCGGGCAAGTTCAACCCCAACGTCAAGATCGAGGCATATCACGAAAATATCAAGGACGCAAGATTCAACGTTGCGTGGTTCAATACGTTTCAGGTCGTCTTCAATGCACTGGACAATCTTGATGCGCGACGACACGTCAACCGCATGTGTCTGGCAGCAAACGTCCCGCTCATTGAAAGCGGCACCACGGGGTTCAACGGGCAGGTGCAAGTCATTAAAAAAGTCAGAATTCTGCACGCAACAATGCTGCAACACCTTTTGGAGCTAACAGCGGCAACAGAACGAGACGGAATGCTACGACTGCAACCCAAAAGACCCGCCCAAGTCCTTCCCTGTCTGCACCATTCGAAGCACACCCTCACAGCCCATTCATTGCATCGTCTGGGGAAAGTCGTATCTTTTCGCAGAGATATTTGGCACCTCAGAGGACGAAGCGCCCGAGCTGGACCACAGCGAAGACGCAGGCAATGCCAGCGAAGTCGCAAATTTGCGCAAAGAGGCACAGGCACTGAAGCGCATACGCGAGTCTATGGGATCGGATGACTTCCCCCGGCTGGTCTTCAACAAGGTCTTCAAAGAAGACATTGAGCGATTGCGCAGTATGGAAGACATGTGGAAGTCTAAGCGAGCACCAGAAGCGCTAGACTATGACACTCTGATGCACGAGTCGAAAGGCTCGGGTTCAGAAGTTGCAAAGCGGGACCAAATCGTGTGGAGCGTAGCGGAGAATTTTGCCGTCTTTGTGGATAGCTTGCAACGACTCAATAATCGCTTGGAAGAGACGCGTGCAAGGGCGGATGTGGGCAATGCAGCACCCATTCTCAGTTTTGACAAAGACGACGTTGATACTCTCGACTTTGTCGCAGCTAGCGCAAATCTCCGGTCATATGTTTTTGGCATTGAGAAAAGGTCAAAGTTTGACATCAAACGTGAGTCTGCAATTCACGACCATGGAATATTCTGCTTATTCACTTAGAAATGGCTGGTAACATCATCCCTGCAATCGCAACTACCAATGCCATGACTGCGGGTCTCTGCGTTCTTCAAGCATTCAAGGTTATGCGTGATGAGCTCAACAAGGCCAAGTTTGCCTTCCTCACCCGGAGTACTGAGCGAGTGATTGCGAGTGAGAATCTTCAAAAGCCCAATCCTCGTTGTGCCACTTGTAGCGTTACTTATGCTACTCTTGTGGTAGACATCAAGCGTGCGAAGCTAAAAGATCTTGTTGATGTTATTTTGAAGAAGCGTCTAGGCTACGGAGAAGACTTGAGCGTAAAGCGTGAATCCAACCTCCTGTACGACATCGACGAGGACGTTCATCTTGATAAGACCTTTGTAGAACTTGGACTCAAGGCGGATACCTTTATTACTGTTTTTGACGAAGCAGATGATGATGCCAAAGTGGACGTTGTTTTCTCTGTGATCGAACAAGAGGCAACAGAAGATGCGAAAGCAATCGAGCTGTCTGAAGAGCTGATAATTCCCAAGAAGCCAAAGGCCCCCGCTGAGGAATCGAACGGCCATGCAGCAGCGAATGGAAAAGTCGACGCCACAATGCATCCACCCAACGGGACAACGACCCCTGCAACAAAGCGCAAGGCTTCTGCAGTCGAGCTGGAGGACGATCTTGTGAGGAAGAAGGGCAAAGTTATGGAAGAGCCGAGCACCAATGGTGTCAAAGACGATGACATTGTAGTCATTGAAGACGACGACGCTATCGTTCTCGATTAGAACGTGTCAACAGAACTCTTCGTTCTCGCCGACCAGCTAATAGTCGCTCCGTCGATGCCATTTGGATGACACCACCCCTGTATCTACATGTATAGATCTCTTTCTTGTACACTATCAGCATACGTAACTGGAACTGGCGTTGGGCGGGATGGATATACCTTTGATTTCCAGGCACCATGGCAGAGAGACCTGATAGACGAGTCTTTCTTGGCGCATCGTGGCAGCGATCCACGCACACCAGAAAAAACAAAGAAAAAAGAAAAAGCCAAAAAGGAACAACACAACCGCTATCAAATAGCAGATAGTCCCCCATCCAAATTCAAAACGCAATTATGCGCATACTGGTTCTCAGCCAAAAACAAAGCTGCATGAGCAATCTCTTCCGCCGTCCCCAATCTCCCCAGCGGAATCTTTCCCTCCAACTCCCCAGCATCCAAACCCCTAACCATCCCCGTCTCAATATATCCAGGCACAATCGCATTCACACGCACCCTATGCACCGCATACTCTGTCGCCAGCGCCCGCGTAAAGCCCAAGACTCCTGCTTTGGACGCAGCATACGCCACGGCGCCATGACCGCCCCTGACACCCAACAAAGAAGACAAATTGATAATCACGGGACTTTGCTGCTGACATGTACATGTCTGTTTCCGGCTACCACGCAAGTATCCGTATTTGAGTAGGAACCGTGTACCAATCATCAAACCAGCAAGATTTGTCTGAACGATATCATGAATAGCAGCATCGTCTGTGCGGAGAAAGATGCTTGCTTGCATTATCCCTGCGCAATTTACAAGAACGTCGATTTTGGAGGGGTGGTGTTGGGTTGATGGGGGTGGGGGTTTAGGGAAGTGGGTGGTGAAAGGGGAGGAGGGGTCGGACCAGAAGTGTGGGTTGGCAATGTTTGCTTTGATGTAAGTGTGGGAGAGGGAGGGGGATGTTGTAGATGGTAGAGGTTGGAGTGATGAAATGGCTGCTTTGAGCTTGTCTTCTGAGCGTGCGATCAAGGTGCAGCGGTAAGCGTTTTTGGCGAAGAGCTGGGCGATTGCTAGGCCGATTCCTTGGGAGCCGCCTGTGATGAGAATGTGTGGTGGGTGTTGGGGCATGAGGGAAAAGTGTTGTATTGGCCAATGGAATTGGCGAGAACCGAGGAGGGTGGTTCACGGCTAGAATTGGTACATTTATTTTGATGATGTTTGGCTCGAGATTGTTGAGTTGCTGCACCGCCACACCTTAGATTTAGGTTCTTATTCTGCTTAACTAACTAGTCAGTCTACGCGAGAAAACGTGACTGCGCGAAAGACGCGTCAAGTTTTCCCCGCAACTTGACATCACATCCACTTTCAACATAATATCTGCACGACAAATCGCATCAATGGGCGATAATCCGTTATCGCAGTACGTCACTCTCGTCTCCAATGACGGCTACGAGTTTAAAATTCTGCGCTCTGCAGCGTGTATAGCAGGCACTATTAAGAAAGCTTTGGATCCATTATGTACGTGACACTGCCCGCTGACATGCATGGTTACTGAATTGAACTGACAATTCACAATAATAGCCGGATTCAGGGAAAATACTCAGAATCGCGTCGACCTTCCTACCATAAAGTACGCATCGCGAATGGCTTTTGTTCATGATTGTGCATAATACCTGATGCAAAGCTAATGGTTGATCCCCAGTGGTGTTGTGCTAGAGAAAGTTTGCGAATATCTGTATTACAATCAAAAACATGCTGAGAGCAAGGATGTCTCTGATATGGACATACCCCCTGAGCTGTGTCTGGAGCTCTTGATTGCAGCAGACTATCTCGATGGTATGTTTGCGCAGTATGTGTATTGTGATGACCACTGACGAATTTAGTTTGAATTGGTATGTGGTTATATCGCAGTTTGGCAGACCAAAGAAAATCCTCGACACGGCAGGCGAGTTGAGAGTGATAGCACACATGTGCTTGACCAAAGCGCTGGTTACGTGCACATGGCCTTTCTGGTGCGTTGTGCTTAGTTGTGTAAGGGGTGGCAGGCACTTGCAGCTTTGAATGTAATACATGACAGCAACGATCGAAGGCCAATGATATGAGGCTTAAAGGTTGCCAGTGAAGAAACCACGACTATAGAATATAGATTTCTTAGCTTATTGGACTATTCTAATGCGTGACGTAATGAGACGACACCTATCAAGAGATGATAGCTCTAGCTTTGTTTCTCGCTCGTAGCATCAATTGTCCTACACCTGTGAATATAAAACCAAGCACAGAAAAGGTTTCACGCAAAAGCAAATAGAAAACTTGGTGTCCACTCATGCTACTGTCCACTCATGCTGCTGTCCACTCATGCTGCTGTCCACTCATGCTGCTGTCCACTCATGCTGCTGTCCACTCATGTCATGCTGCTATCTACCAATGCTGCTATCCACGGCGACATGTCACATGTGTGACCTGACTTTTGAGCCAGAAGTGTGGTATTTCAGACTTGACAAGTCATCGCTGCACGACAGGATGTCAGATTTTTTAGTCGAATGCGACATGTCAGATCACTACGAGGACCACCTTGTGTTCCACAGCTCCCTAGCTTTTATACATGCTGCGAGAAGGCAGCTCAGGACGTCCATATAGGATATCATCACCATAGGTTCTAATATTTACTTATATAAGCAAGTTTACAGCTCCTCTACGGGCTGCTCTTATCGTAGATATAAGCTGTTGCTACCAAGCTACTGCTTTGGGGGCTATACTGCGCTGATCTTTCTGTAATACGGGAGGATTTTTGGGGCATAGTATTTGGGCCTTACAGAGCGTCGATACTGTAGATCAACGCGACTCACGATAACAGGGGTCGAAGAACCTGTCGAGAATATGATGGGTCAAGAGTTGATTCTCCTACATAAAGGGGTAGCTGCATATATACACTGCTGTTGAGCTACACTTGCCTTGCTTTTCATTGAACAGAATCGCGCTCCCATTGATGAACGGCGTACTGCAGCAGTACACAGTGACGCAAATGTTCGTAAAGACTGTCGAATAGAGGACTGATTAATTAGCACGTTGTAGCAGTCCAGGTTGCGAAATTACGGTTGGCTACATGGGCAATCGCGCCTGGCTGCATGGGCAATATCCAAATTGGGACATGCTGGAAGGTTCCTGCTGCAAATTTTGCTACGAATGCGCTATTGATCTGAAATGACACAAATAACTCCTCCATCCTGTTTCTGTGATCTGTCAAGCTCCTCAATTCGACTACGACCAATGGCAAAGCCAAAGAAAACTGGACAAGGTCAGTTGCACAGGTCATGCATCTAAGCGCGAACTGATTATTTCTAAAGATACGTCTTCCAAGACGGTACCAGACAGTACAAGTTCGTTAGAGGCGCTACAGAGCAATGAGCAGCGTCTAGTCTTGGATACAGTTGCCCAAGTCCGGAAATGTGGACTGGAGGGCATCATAGCACTTCCCCAAATCGTTGTTTGTGGAGACCAGTCATCTGGTAAGAGTTCGGTCTTGGAAGCGCTTACCGAGATACCTTTCCCTCGAAACGATGAGCTGTGCACCCGGTTTGCGACCGAAATCATCATGCGGCGCGCACCCATGGACTCATTAACCATCAAGGTCATTCCTGATGATAGCCGGCCTGGAAATGAGCAGGAAGATATCCTGGCCTTCTCTGAGACCATCATGGATTTTGAAGAACTCCCTGAAATCATGGGTAATGCTATGACTCTCATGGGTATTGGAGCCGGCGAATCTCAGTCCAACGCCTTTGCTAAGGATGTCCTCAGCATAACCATCGAGGGCCCTTCCAGACCTCAGCTGACCTTGGTCGATCTCCCTGGGCTGATACAGAATGAAACTAAAGGGGTCACTAAAGCGGATGTGGAACTTGTCAAAGAGATTACAGACCGATATATCTCTCAATCTCGCACGATCTGCCTGGCGGTTGTTTCTGCGACTAATGATTATGCCAACCAAGGCATCCTCACCAAAGTCAGAGGGGTCGATCCGGAAGGAGAGCGAACAATTGGTATCATCACAAAGCCTGATCGACTACCTGCGGGCTCAGGAACCGAATCAGCCTACATCAATTTGGCGCGTAATGGGGACATTTTCTTCAAGCTTGGTTGGCACGTCGTTAAGAATCGAAGTTTTGAGGAAGGGAATAGTTCTTTCGAGGAACGTAACGCTTCTGAGTTGACTTACTTTGCAAAGTCCAATTTCAAAAACTTGCCGAAAGAGGACGTGGGTATCGATTCACTGAGAGAGAAGCTGAGTGGAATTCTCTTCCGGCATATTAAGCATGAGCTTCCAAAATTGGATGCCGATCTGGATGAGGCAATGCGTGACTCCAAAAAACAGCTCGGTTTGCTAGGAAAACGCCGTTCGACGCCTGAGGATTGTAGGGAATACTTAATGCAACTGAGCTTGGATTTTCATACAATTTGTGTCGCGGCAGTCAAAGGGCAATACGAAGGCCATTATTTCCAATTCAACGCAGCTGAGAGTTTCACATCAAAATCACGAAGCGCTATACGACGACTAAGAGCCATGGTACAGAACATGAACACCACATTCTCCAAGAATCTCAGAAGGCACGGACATACTTACTTTATCGACAGGTCAGACAAAGTTACAGCCACAGAGCTTAGCCAAACCACCCCAGTATCCTCAGCCGACCCAAGGGAGCCCGTCACCTTGTCGCACACAGAGTCTGTTCGGTGGGTCTTGAAAGCACTCATCCGGAACAGAGGGAGAGAACTGCAAGGGAACTTGAACCCTCTGATAATCGGCGAACTCTTTTGGGAGCAATCAACGCGCTGGGAAAGGATAGCCACTGATCACATTGAAGACATTGCGGACATATGCCGGAAATTTCTGCTCGACCTTCTTGGGGACTTGTGTCCCAAGGACGTGCAGTCTCGTCTCTCATCGTCGTTGATCGAGGAAGCCGTCAAGTCAAGGCGCACCGCAGCTGCTGAGGAGCTTGATAAGATATTGCTAGACTTGCGAGGTTTTCCCATGAACTATAATCACTACTACACCGATACTGTAGAGAAATGTCGCCTGCAACGAGAACGCGAGACACTTGATGAATTTGTGGAGAAATCCACGACACATGCACAAGATGAAAATTCACCACAAATTTTGACAACCGTTGACGTCGCTACTCTCTGTCAAGAGATTAACCGAAGCCGGAATCCTGATATGGATATCTATAGCTGTGAAACGGCATTGGACGGACTCATTGCAATCTACAAGGTTTGTGGCAGATGCCAATTCGTGTTCAGCCCAGACAGCTTACTCTATATCTACAGGTCTATCAAAAGGTTTTTGAAGCGAACGTTACTACACAAGTCGTGGAAAGACATGTTGTTCGAGGCCTCGGAGATATATTCTCTCCCGTGATCATAAGCGGATGGTCAGAGTCCGATCTACAGGACGTAGCATCGGAACCCTCAACAATCATCAGGCAGCGAGCATTCTTGGAAGATCGAGTATCGAGGCTTGACACAGGACATGGTATCCTTCGCCAAGTCATGAGAAGCACGGTGATATAAGAGGTCAAGGCATGCTCAGCCCATTGTCAATGTACCCAGTCCATTCATATTTATGTTACATAGGTATCCAATCTAACCGTGAGTAACCTTCGTCACAACGCCATCATCGCCAACATGAACATTCAGCCTTTCAGGCTTGTGATCCGTCGTATATACACTATTAGGCTGCAAGATGCGATGTTCCTTTGGTAGATCGGTCTTCGCAAACGTCTAATCAAACCACGTATTAGCGATGGCTCCGCATCTCAAGATTAAACATTTACGAAAACATGCCATTTCATCGTGTTGTTCGCCAATCTTCTTGCCAGCCAACTTGCTCAACCAGTCGTCGCTCGAGGCGCCGTCCTTGGACTGCAAACCGGATACTACGAGAGGCATTTTGCTGGAAATAATAGGACTAGTCCGCGAGAAGAGTTTGGGGAGGGTTTGGGTGCGAACCTTGGTAGCTAGAGGATGGTTAAGACTTAAATAATGGTACCGTTTGACCATTCCTTGATTTGACGTCGAGAGGCGAGCAGTATTATTAACTAGTGTAACTAGTCTAGTCGGACTTGTAATGTTGGGTGCAACATAATAATGACGTCGTATGACAGCCGTTTCTAGCCGCTTAGCCTGGTGTGGGATGATGTGGGATGATGTGGGATGACGTGAGACACTTCCAGGGTCTAGAATGTAGATTGTTGCGGGATTTGATTTATAACTAACTATTAGTTAGTTATAGGTAGTTATATTAGTGTGGTATGAAGAAGAACAAAGGACGGCGGAGTGTGAATTGCAACCCTATAGTACAGTGTCGCAAGAACGCTATCATACAAATTTCTGATAAAAGAAACACACGCGATACTAAGTAGGAGAGGCTTGCTCGACGACTACGACTTTTTGTATGGGTATCGTCCATTCTCATGGCAATGCGGGATAGTTTGGAATATTGTAATCGTCCCTTTGCTCTGGAAGGAATCCACTGAGCCATGCCAACAACTTATCAATTCTCAGCAACGACACTATTCTGAAGACAATGTTCAGAATACCAATACCAAACGCTGTGCCGGGATACAGGGAGGAATTGCCAAAGCCGTTGATTTTCTGATACCTCTCGATAGGCTCCTTCATCAGCTCTTCGTAGCTTTGGAGTGCTGCTTCGATATTGTCTCCATGCTTGGCCAGCTCGCCCGCGAGAATGTATGCTCCGACCAGCGCCAACGTAGTGCCCATGCCAGTGAACGGGGTAGGACAATATCCCGAGTCGCCAAGAAGTACCACGCAACCATTGTAGTGCTGCGGCAATTTGACCTGGGCGACTTCGTGGGCGTAAAAGTCTTCTGTTGTCTTGATGCCTTCGACAAAGCGCTCAGACTGCCATCCTGCGTCTTTGAAGAGTTGTATCCATGCTTCCTTTTGCTGTTGGATGGGCTGCTTGTGCACGGCTTGCACTTTGGCGTGGCGGTCTTTTTGCTTGTGTAGGAAGAGGTAGATTTGCATGATATCTCG
This sequence comes from Shiraia bambusicola, assembly GCA_028220655.1. NCBI lineage: Eukaryota > Fungi > Ascomycota > Dothideomycetes > Pleosporales > Shiraiaceae > Shiraia > Shiraia bambusicola. The sequence goes on along the minus strand of SSBG01000048.1, from coordinate 42,612 downwards.
ATTGCCGGTGCGGGTCATGATGGTGCGGTTGCCGGGTGCAAAGTAGATGTGAGCGTCGTCATCATCAGCTGGGAGACGTGGGATATCGTAATAAGCTACATGGATACCCAATCTATTGAAGCAGTTTGCGTTGATATTTTCGTCAAAGGTCATGCGTCGAGTGCGAGAGTTTTGGCCATCTGCTGCGACGACTAGATCGTAGGAGCTTGTCTGCCCGTTGGAAAAGGTCACTGTTGCACCGTGCTTGTTCTGCTCAATCGAACTGATGGTCGTGTCAAACTTGTACTCTAGGCTTCCTTCTCGAGCTTCTCCTGCTTCTTTGTCTAGTCTTTGTTTCTCGACGAGACTTGCGTCGTAAAATACTTTGACTATATCTCCTCTCATGATCTCATACTCGTTGGTCAACCCGGCACCCTGCTGTTTTGTCTCGTCTGCGGGATTGATACCGAAACTCAAGACGGATTTGCCATGGCGATCCACAAATGTCATACCAGTCTCTTTCACGCATACTTGCTTGAAGGCGTCCAGCAAGTCCAACTTTTTGAGCACAGTGAGACCTCGCGCTTTGAAATCGAGCTGCTGGCCTCCCATCCGAAGGGAGGAAGTTCGTTCAATGACCGTGATTGCATGTTTGGGATTGGTCTTCTGCAGAAGAAGGGCCAGCGCTGGGCCAGCGCATCCTGCACCAACAATAAGAATGTTGAGGCCTTTAAGAGAATTCACTGGAACATTTTCAGTGGACATTTCGGGATCAGATAAATGATATAATGTGGGGGGAGAGGGCTGATTGGATGGAAATTAAGAAGGTAGTATATACATATATCACGATAGATACGTTCAACAGGCTTTAATAAGTCTTTCATTCACATCTCTCGCGCTCCGCAATAGCCCGAACCATGGCCTCGGCGGTAATCTTGTAGTTAAACCGCGCACTCCGACTTCCTATTCCATTAATAAGGCGTCCAGCTGATGGCAGCCTATTCACCTGAATCCAGATTCGTTCGCAAACAGGTATTGCCAAGATGCGATGCGTGTGGCAGCCGAATCATATTAATTCTGCTATCAAGTCCATATTATCATATGCAGAATTAGGAATAATTTGAGTCGGTTTTGCCTGCAATGCACACACACGGGTTAACTGTGGTTGGGAAAGGTCGGAGGCGGGATTGACAAAGCCGACTGCCAAGACATTCAATCAAATGCAACACCAGGACCATCATTGCAACGCGCATCATCAGCAATAGATTTCATCATCCACGCAAACCCTCACGAGATACCTGGTTGTTTCTCAGCTTGAGAAAATACATACATTGCGCTTGATTGAGTCGCAGCTGCTTGCCTTTGTGGTGATCGTGCCAGATCGATATGGCTTTCCTGGGAGCCGTCCTCAACACAGTTGGCGCATTGCTGCTGACGCATGCGTAAGTCCCCTTTAAAAAGCTTCATATTGATACTATATGAATTTGCTAATCTCTATGCAGCGTCTACTCGACACATGAGCACACTACGCTATCCTCCCATGCCCCACTACCAACAGACATCGTCCTCGAGATGCTCGTATCAATCTTCCTGCTTAGTACTGGCATTGTCATCTCCTCACAGCCCTTGCGGCCAATCCAGGCCGCAAAATGGGCAGGGCAAATAAGTCGAGAAGGGCGGCACAGCGAGGGACAATATACTCGAGAGGGTGAAGAGGTGTTGAGTGAGGGCGACCCCTATGCCTTTCTAGGCTTTGACGCTGGATTTGGAAAGGGTGAGGGAAGGTTGGGGTTCTTTGATGTGAGGGGCAAGAGAAAAGAGTATGAAGATTGGGCAAGGAGTGGGAGCAAACAGTAGAGGTTGGTTTGAATGGTTGTATGAAGGTACGAATACTCGTTGACAGACTGAGAGACAGTTGCTAACAACGGCAGCATTGTAGCATGTATCAAATGCAGATACTGGGACCCAACAAGACTCACCGGCTGGCCTTGAATAAGCAGCTCGAGGCTGAAAAAAATGGATCAAAGTCCATCTTCATCAAAGCTCTTATCAGCGATTGCGACTCGTCACCCTGCTGCAAGCATTGCCAATTGTTGCAAGGACAGAATTGATGCGTTTGCAAAATGTTTATATTTTGCAATAAAGGTCCCAGGACTCAGCAATAGGCGAACAAATCGTTTTGGGAGAAGGCTGCAAAGCTGCAACACAGATACAACAACTCACTTGCACACAAATTTTAATACCTCAACTCAGACCCCAACGCTCTTACGCAAGCATGTAATTAATACCTAATGAATCCCAATTATGACTGATAGCCCCGAACGACGGCTAAACAACTCACTGACTCGAAACAAGCCAACGACCACAGCGTGCCACGATGACTTCTCAACACTGCTTGCATATGCATATGCACGTTGCCAGAATTCCCTTTGCAGAATAGGTATTAGTTGGACAAAAGACCAGAATCACTCGGGCGATCGCCCAAGAAACGTCACAAGACTCAGCCTCTGAAATTACAGAACCAATGACAAAAGTTGATTGGCTATCCGTCGTTCCGCGAGACCTGTCGAGTAGTGCCAAGGTTGTGGAATTGGGTTTTGCGTAGTATCACACAGAGAGAAGAAAGAAAGAAAGAATACAAGCCAACAACAACAACTTTCTTCTACAATACACAACCCAACCATGCTCTCCCCCTTTAAACCCCAAACAGTAAACCCAACACAGCTCTCAAACCCACCACTCACCGATATTTAGGTAGTTACTCAACCTCCAACCTCTCGCCATCAGCACAACCAACCTAACCCCCCTCCAAACGCCCAAACAAACAGCCACCGCATATGCAATAAAACGCATCGTGACCATGTCCTGTACTCTGCCCAGGCATGCAAAGTGGAGCAAAAGGGAAAAAATAATCACCTTGTTTTCCACGTCAGCCCATGGGATCATGTCCCGAACGCCTGCGTCACAGGCCGCCTTTGCGCTGGACCAATTACAAGCCAAAGACCACGTCAAAACTAGGCTGTTTGTAGTGTGGCACGTGGTTGCACTGTGCGGAAGCTGGACGTAGGTGTAGGTAACCTTTGTAGGGCGGCCAGACGGACGTTTACTGCTGCAGGGCTTGGCGGCGGGGGGGTATATAAGGTTTGTGGGGGGAGGCGGTGGGGAAAAAGAGAGAAGGAGAAGAAGAGGGATTGATTGATTGATTGTTGACTACATATGTTAATAGTCGTATTATTTAGTTATTCTTGGTATATTTTTTTTCCCCTTTTTCTTGGGGGGTGTGTGTGTTTTTTTTTGGAAAGTATAAGTTTGTACTTTTGTATTCGTAACTTTGTACTCTCCGTTGGGGAAAAAGAGGGTGTTGCTGTTCTTTTACGAGAAGCCATTCTTATGTTCTAGTTAGGAATTGGGTTTTCCTTGGGTTTTACTTTGATTTCCGTGTTTGAAATTCTGCCAGGGATTGACGACGTAAGCTGTATAAAGAGAGAAAGAGAGAGAGAGAGGAAAAAAATCACGCATACCTACCTACCTATTGGAATTACGAGGGTCAAGATTTCCGATTTCTATAAAAGTACCCGTCTAGGAACCTCACCACGACAAAAAACAAAAACTATCAGGAATTCTCAGAAGAAAAGAACAATCCTTCTACGACAAAATCTTGCACTTCAAGAAACAAAATGGACAATACACTCTTCACCCCCACCATCTCATCACCTTACAACCTCACCCTCATCACCACAAGCCTAGTCCTTCTCCTTCTCCTCCCCCCTCTCCTAGCCCTCTATATCCAAAAAGACTACCAAGCCTTCCTCAGCCTCGGCCCAGGCGGTACTCCGGCTACACCCCTAGGCTATCTAAAAATCAAACTCCTCTCCTTCATCTGCCTGCGCGACCCGCTCGCACCCATCGCCATCCCAGCGCACTACCGGCCGCAACGCGGGTACTTGAGCAACAGCAACAGCAGCGTGACATCGCTGCCCCCCAGAAAAGGAAGCAGGCCACTAATACAAGGGATCGCGCCACAGCGCCAAAAGACGCAAAAGAGCAATGGCGCAACGTACGCTGCGCTAGTCAAGGAAATCAAGTGTCTGGCAGCGCATCCAGGGAACAGGTTAGTGGAGCGGACGAGTTGTTTTGAAAAGCATAGCACGGGCTTGTTTACTAGGATGCCGATTATAGGGACGTGTGGCGGGGAGGTGTGTCATGTGCATCCGTCGGATGGGTCGTTGCATATGACGTTGCATCCGAGTGATGTGAGAGTCTTGTTGGAGAATGGGTGGGGCGAACGGCATCCATTGGCGAGAGGGGGGTGGTGTCGACGGTTTGTGCCAAAGGAATTTGTGCTGGTGTATGCGCCTAGAGACGAGAAAGAGGTCGAGGTTGTTATGAAGGTTGTGCATGCGAGTATCTGGTGGGTTAGCGGTATTGATGTCGAAGGAGGCGACATGGGAGAGAAGAGTAGAAGTAGGGATGTGGAGGTAGCAGGTAGAGCAATGGGGGCACAAGAAGGCTGGGCATGTAAAGCACATCAATGTGGAGCGGGAACGGTAGGGAAGTTGACAGGCGAAGCTTGAATGCTGGACTAAGCGTTCTTTCTACAGCTCACGAACAGGCAATGACGGCTGTCTGCGCGTTGGAGCAAGGCGTTTGGATAAACTGGCGCCTACGAATAGTTGGAAAGGGAAATTGTATTTCGGCGTCAGCGGCGATGGATCCACAATCAGAATGCAGTTCGTAGTCTTTTCATGTACCTACAATTTCCTACTCCTGACCAGGCCTTTCTTGATACCTGTCAATTCACCTCTGTAATTAGCCCCACCAGCTTGCTTCTTGGCACTGTCGAATACAGGCATGATGCTCTTGAGCTTCTTCTGTTTTTCCTTGTACTTCTCCTTCTTCTTGACGCGTGGGTTCCTAACGCTCTTCTTCCGATGTGGTGTGAGACCCTTATTCTTTGCAATCTGGTAGGAGATCATGCGACGTCCGTCTTCGCCAATGACTTCTTCCTCAATGACTGTGGCATTCTGCTTAGCTGCTTCTGCGTATGCAGCGGCACGATCGGATTTCGACTGCTTCTTGGCGTTTGAGCGTGCGGCGATCATGTCGTAGTAACCTTCATCTTCGGAATCCTCATTGCGGGGTGGCGGCGATTCGTCGCCAGAATCTCCATCCTCCTGGCCGAGGGCCACACCGGGCCCAGTGTCTTTGTGTTGACCACGCTTTTCGGCTTCGGCTTGGAGACGAGCCTGTCGGTCCTTTAGACGTTCTCGATGTGGTATGTCGGCATCGCCACCGTAGTCCTTACCAGCAGCATCTCGCTTGTTGGCCTTTTGAGCGATTTGAGAAGTATAGAATCGCAACGACTTCTTCTTGCGAGCTTTCTCCGCCAATTCATGTGCTGTAAGCTCGGTTTCCTCGCCGAAATCCGAATCGTCCGCATTGAGCAGGTTGAGCTTTTGTTCTGCGGCACGCTCCTTCTTGGTCGCCTTCATCAGTGCCGTCTTGTCAGTAAGTGCAGATAGCGATGCAAGTTCCTCTTCTGTCTTCGCCAGCTTTGCAGCACGGCGTGCTTTTGACTCCGCCTGAGCGACTTCTGCTGCGCGCTGTGCCTTGCTCTTCTTTGGTTTCTTTGGCTGGCTACTGACTACAACGTCAATTTCACTAGTCAGAGGACTTTGCTCCTCAATGACTGATAGGTCGTCCCGATTCTCAACCTCGACTAGGGGATCAGCAACAGGAAGACTCTCAATCTTCGACCATATAGTTTGGCACTTGAGCAAGCTCTCCATGACAGGATGTTCGTGCAGCTCACTTGGATCAAGAGCAATGACTGCGGATCCATCCTCGCTGGCTGTTGATCCCAGAACTGCAAAATACATAGCCATAGCAGCTAGGTACGCCGCACAAGCTCGATGTTTGGTAACTGCCATGGGAATTGGGGCGGCTGCGCTACTCTTATCTCCTGGCTTAGTGTTTCGTGATCTGACCAGACGTTCAGCTGCATTGGCAGCAGCAGCCAATTCATCATGTAACGGCTGTAATCGCATGTATTCTCGTGAGATGTACTCGAATTCAGGGTATCGCGTTCGCATAATCTTGAGACGTTCCTCCTCCGACATGGCATCAGTGATTTGGAGTTGGGGCAATTTCTCTGTGACCACAGCACCATCCTCGGCGTCTTTCTCTCCATCTTGTCCTAACCATTCATCTTCGTCGAAGCCAAAGTCAGCCTCAGTCATCGCCTGCAACTGCTTTTTCTGTATACGGATTGCTTCCGCCTCTTCGTCCAGAGCATCTTGTTCAGTCTGGATAGCGTCTGCGTTGTAGTAGTCCTTCCTGGAAGAGCCCCAGCCGCCCAGCTCCGCGTCGTCAGGCTCTGCCGCGGTTCCTTCGTCGCCAGATTCGTGACCACTTTCTGCGTCTTGAAAATCATCCGAATCTTCTTCGTCGTCGTCGTAGTCGAGTACTTCTTCGTCTGAAGGTTGAAGGAATTGATCTAGAAGTTGATCAGCTCCATCCTTTGTCTTATATTTCTTGCATCTCGTGACTAACCCTCTTCTTGCCATTTTCTCAACTTCTTCGCTGCAGGCTCTTCATCCAGCAGTATCTTGTCGCGATTGATGTGAAATTCGTCTTCCAAGTCGGCGACATCTTCCCAGCTATTGATGGCAAGCTTCGAATCTGATTCCTCGGGCGCCTTGGGCTCGCGAGCACCCGCCTTTCGCTTTTTGCCCATATCTGCAGTATACAGAAAGTCGTGGTGAGTTTCGTGACGGTTCTGTTGCGCCTGAACTTTTTCTCGAAATCTTGGCTTGGGCGGGACGCTAACTAACTCTAGTAGGCTAGTTATTGCGGATGCTAGCCCAATAGCGTTAAAGCATCAGCGAGAGCTACAGGGGTCATCATGGCGGGATCATATGGAACTATCAAATATCAGGGTAGCAATAGTATAGCTCTGACCGCACCTCCCGCGGGTCCTTTTGACTATTTCCTAGAACTTCAATGGAACTTCCGGCCGATCCGGCTTCTCAACTGCTTCTAGTAGCTACACTCCTCCTTTTGATTCTTGTCGGTTTCATCAGTGCAGACGTTATGGGCTTCGCTTTCTGGAAGAGTAACAAATTCCCTGTAGAGGGGAGAGTTAGTGAGCCGACAAGATTTCTACCTACAAATTGCTAATAAATATGCATAGACTGTCCTCCTTACCGGCGCTTCTCAGGGCATGGGCAAGGAAATCGCCCGTCTTCTATCTGCACGTGGCGCCAACCTCATTCTCGTCGCCCGAACAGTCAAAAACCTCGAATCCGCACTTGAGCATGTCAAAAAGCACGCCAAGAACCCTTCTTCCCAGCGCTTCACATACATCTCTGCCAATGTGACTTCTGAAGCCGAGAATGAACGGATCCTCGCAGAAGCAACAGCCTGGAACAACGACCGCATGCCAGACATCGTATGGGCTGTTGCAGGCGCTTCAACGCCAGGACTGTTTATAGAAACAAAGACTGAGACCCTGAGACAGCAAATGGATCTCAATTACTTTGCCGCTGCATACCTTGCACACAAGACATTGCAGGCATGGTGGTACCCTTCCAAGCCATATCCTGCACAGCAACAGGGCGCCGCTCCTGAACCATCTCGACATCTCATCTTCACTGCCTCAGGTGCTGCGTTCTGCGGCCTGGCTGGGTACGTCCCATATGCTCCGGCGAAGGCGGCGATCCGCTCGTTAGCCGATGGTCTACGGTCAGAAGCACAGATTTACAATGCAGCACGTCGTTGCAAGACGTCCACTGCGACACCACCTGCTCCCTTTGATGTGGATATCCATGTAGTGATTCCAGGAACCATTTTATCTCCTGGCTTCGACAATGAAGAAAAGACCAAGCACCCTGTGACTCGAGAGCTCGAGTCGTCAGACCCCAAACAGACGGAGCTTGAAGCTGCAACAGCGGCGGTGCAAGGCTTGGAAGGCGGCGATTTCATGACGCCGACAAATTGGATCATCATGTTATTGCGGTGGGGCCAGCTGGGGAGCAGTCTCAAGAATAACGTCGTGCTAGATACCTTGGGCGCCTGGATTGCTACCCTTGTCTGGGTTTTCATGGTACCTGATCTAGATGGCAAGGTTTGGGCATGGGGTAAGAAGAATGGCATGCCAGCTTTTCGCAAGAATGCGCAATAATAGCGAACATGTTTCCTTGTTCTTTTCGCATTAAAGTGTATATACCCATTAGTGAATATGATCAACTACTTTTCTATATATGCCTTAGCTCGCACGTGATCGTGTTTGCTCACACTCAAATAAAAATGAGACCATGCCAGAGTAAACCATATGTTCAACTTCGACTCCAACAAGTTCTTTACACAATTTTTCGCCGATTGACCCAATCAGCAAGATAATTTGTACAGTGGCTACCTAACCCAGAGATCATCGGGCTCCAGCTCGCGAATACTCCGTTTCATGCCCTTTGACAAAGCAGTGGCGACGGAAGTAGTATAGCTCTTTTTGGACGTCACCGTAACCTTTATAGTGGTCCGCGTAAAAGTTTGCTTGACGGCCAAATATGATGCCGGGGCAAAACTGAAGGTACTCACTAGTAGCTTTGCCAATTTGGTATCTGATCGTTGCCTGGCTGTCTTGCACATCAAACAAATCGCGTGAGTGATGTCCCAGATACCGTAGGTTATACCAAGATTTGTGAATTTCATAGATTTGTGTTGGTCGTTCTCCATCATGTTCGGGAAATGTGAACGATTCTCGACCCAGGACTAGTTAACGTGTCGAGGCATTGATCAACGCCGCTGCTGCTAAAAGGCAATGTTGGATTATCTGGAAGTGATTATGGAAGCCTGGCGATTTTTACTGAAACATCTGCTATTCTAGGAGCAGTTGGAATAGTGGCCAGAAGTTGACGAACTCGACTATACCCAGGTACATGGCTGTATACGGTGCTTCTCGTGATGAATGGATGTAGGTAGATGGTTAGTTAGTTTAAAGGTCGTGGATAGGACAATGAAGCAAAGTCTCGACTCTTAATACGAAGCAGAGGCCAAAGAAAGGATCGTCCATGTCACGTCCCAAAAGTGCAGTAGAGTTTAGTTTATGGGGGACAGACGCGGAACGGTTATGACGACTTCCGCGTTCCCCACACTAAGCCCTGATTGGCTAGTTACAACAACGTCGTTCAGGGACGCGGCTTGGAAACCTTCACAAGCCAAAGGGAGCTTGGTGCTTGTCTCTCGCAAAGTAATAATACCAACAAGATAGTCGAACCTCTTTTAATATCCCGCCGCATTGGAATTTGGCACCGCCCACCAACAACATTCCTTTCCCCGCCAAGCTCCGCCTCAAATAGTTAGTAACTATCAGCGCAGGCATCCATCTCCTACCGGCTTGTCTGGCGCCGATAGCGAGCTCTGATGCTCCTCTTACGTTGAATACCCCGTGCATTAATTATATTTGGATGCCGATTGAATGCCTCCCGTCCTGAATCCCTTCTTACGGGCCTTCTTCCGTAGCGCTCTTCCCAGCCAGTGCTCTCCAGCCCAACACCACGTACGGTGCTCCTATAACTAGCATGGTTGATATAGAACCGCTGGGTCTGACACGATGACAGGTCCTGCTGGTCCCAACCACCGAAGTTCTCCTGACATCGCGCGACAAGGAATCGAATACGTCGTATGCTGACCTCAGCGGCTCTGAGGAGTTTCTAGCGAGCCATGTGCTGCGCGTGCCGGGCGGCGTCGGGCCTAACAACCAGGTCAAGGACGCAGGGAGCTTCAGGGAGACTCGAGGCAAGGCAAAGCAGTTTACTACTGCCAATGGCCGCACAGTAATTGTCAAGGATGCATTTGTCTACAGCAACAAGGGTGCGTGGCTTGGGAAGCACCAAACACTGATGCTGACATACTGTAGGATTCAAGACGCTGAACCAGGCCCAACTTCTGACCGACACAATCTTCTACCCTGACACGTTCGAAGCGCAGCCATGGCTCGTCTACTACATATCAAAACCGCTAATAGGCACCTGGGAGCCCACGCCAATCATACCAGCAACACTGGAGGTCAAGAAGGAAGTCACTGCTATGAATGCCTTCGCGGGGAGCTCTGCTGCGAGCGCCAGTGCGGCTATGCCTCGGAAGAAGGAAGTCAGGTCTTTTGGTGACCTTCTGAACCACTTCCCCATGATTGCGCGCCAAATGCAGCCAGGCCTCGAGAGACTGTTCAAAGAATTCGCAACCGAGTTGGAAAAGCCATTGCCTCCCACGCCGTCCAGAAGCTCGCGACGCTCATCCATAAGCTCGTCCAAGTCTGTCAGATCACGAAGACGCAGTTCGGTATCCTCGGGCGAAGGCGCGCCTTTGTCGATACACAGCAGCATGTCAGGTCCCAATGGCTTTATATCACAAATCGAAATCGGCGACGAGGAAGTCCGCATGCGCAACTCGCTCGAGACCGCCGTCACAGCCGCTATCGATCTTTTCCAGATGGTCGACAAGCAACAATTGTCTTTGCTTGGTGCAACGACAGACTTGACTGGGCCTATTGTGGAACGCATGATTGAGCGATATATTGCCGAACAGGTACATCACAGGATACTATTCCCGCAAATATGCGACATACGGCGTTTAGAGGACATTGAGCTGGAGCGCCGGACACGACAGATGGTAGACATTGATATCTCGCAAGTGGGCATTGATATTGGCAATGGTCGCAAAGGAAAACAAGAGCTTGCCGTTCGTCTTTCAAAAGCTGTAGAAATGTTCAAGAAGATGGGTGTTGCAGGCAGTCCACAAGAGATGCTCGAGATTCTGCTGAGCGTGCAGAAACACATTACCATGCCCGACGAAGTGTCCCCTCGGACGGATACACCAAAGGCCACCACCAATGGAGAAAACGTCTCAGAAAAGCATGATCATCTACTTACGATCAATGCCGACACTTTGGTCTCTCTTCTTCTGATTGTAGTCATTCGTGCACCGGTTCGACATCTACAAGCGCGTCTGTCCTACATGCGGCATTTCATCTTCATTGATGATGTCGAGAGCGGCGAAATGGGCTACGCGCTTAGCACTTTTGAGGCTGTTTTATCATACCTGTCCCAGGACGCTGGTGGTTTACGAAAAGCGAGTCGTCGAAACCGGACACTCTGGCAAGCAACCAAGTCAGGCGACCTCGCGACGATGCAAAGCATAATAGAGCCAGATCGATCATTTCACGAGAACATGGATCTGAGCTCAGACGATGAGGACTACCGTGAGAACCCACGCCCTGTAAGGTTTGCAGCGAGCTTATCTGACTTGGCCTCACTGGGGGAGACAACATTGAATGGCGACTACAGCCCGCGGCGAAGTCGTCGAAGTCCGTCTCGCAGCAAGGAACGGAGAGAAGACGGTCCCCTTGCGCACGTCTTTCCTTTCCTACGGGCAGACACACCAACACTACCAGAGCGGCCAAAGATGAAGAAGAGGGTGTCAATGGATACTCGAAGCATGTCGACCAGCTCGATGAGATCCTTTAGATCGCGTACCACGCTCGACTCTCGGTCAAGCGCCATCGAGGGCGATACATCGATTGAGAAACTCACCATGACACAAGGCAGCGAGGGGGAGTCCATCTTGATGATGGCTGTAGAAAACAAGCAGGACAAGGCATTGCAGTACCTGCTGAGCCTGACAGAGTACTACATGCCCAGCTGGGTTCTTGAAGATCACAACAACGAAGGCACTACATTGCTGAGCGCGGCAGTACAATTGGCACACACCAAGACAATAGACACTATCCTCAACTACGTTCTCGAAAACAGCCCAAGCCCAGAAATGCTCAGAGATTATCTTGCGAAACAAGACATGAAAGGCAGGTGCGTGGCACACTACCTGTTCAACCAACCACGGTTACTGGATTGTATCGGACATCTCTTACCCTGGCGGTTAAAAGACAAGAATGGGCAGACACCCATCTTTGCCCTGTGCAGATCCTACGATCACGAACAGTATTTCGACATGGTCGACAAGGCATTGCTTGCTGCAACACGCGCACAAGAGGACGGACAGCCACTACATCTGGATGAGCATGTGGACAACAAGGGCAACAGTCTGCTGCACATCGTGACTGATGCTCAGATTGCGGCCAAGCTGCTATACCGTTGCGATTCAGACGCCAACGCAACGAATGATAGGCAGTTTACACCACTCATGGTTGCAAGCAAGTACGGCCGCACCGATCTTGTTCGGGTGCTGTATCAAGATCCAAGAGTCGACTTGTCCTTTCGCGATGCGCGTGGCCTGACGGCTGTTGAGCTTGCCAAGGATGACGATGTTCGAAATCGCATTGACGACCTTGTGCTGTTGTCAAACGAGCCTGGGCCAGATGGGCGCACGACTACTGTCGTCAGGTCTTTCTTCGTGGAGGACGGCACTGTACGTCTGGTGGTCAAGTCTGGCGCGCCGAATGGCAATGGGACCATCACTGTCACGACATGTCGCAGATCATCCCACGACTTTGAGAACCTTGCCAAGTGGCTCGCACAAGAACATCCTGCGTCATGGCTACCCATCATTACGAATCTAGCTTCGCCATATCTAATACCTTCGAGACCTTCACGTTCGATCCTGCGCGACATACAACTACGCCTCGACGCTTTCCTGAAAATACTTCTTCGACACCCCACCTTTTCGACGCACGAGATGGTCTGGGAATTCTTCCTCGTACCAGACATTGACACTGCAATGCTGGCCGAACGCTCAGCCCGCAAAGCCGAGCTGCGCATTGAGCGTCTGCGCGAAGAATACGCCCCAATCTACGACGTCCGCGAAGTCGAACTCTTCGTCCAGCACATGCGCGAAAACGTACGCTCCCTCCATCACGCCTCCAAATCCGTCCTCCGCCGCACCAACAAAATCCGCACCTCCGCCGTCGACCTCTACGACGCCTCCAGGCTCGCAAGCACCGCCCTCAACTCTCTCACCTTTTTACCCTCCACCCACCTCACAGCCCTCGACCGCTATACCAAAACCCTCGCACCCAGTGAAGCCAGCCCCACCACAGGCTTCTACTACTCTATGCACGCCATCTCCTCTACCATCACCGCAATCCTCGCCTCCTTGTCCCGCCCCTCATCCCTCATCCAACAAATGTCCACTGCCCAAAAGTCAATCGACAGACACTCCCTGTCCGTCCGCCGCTCAGACCGCTGGCCCCTGGGACTCCTCGACGACGCGCGCTCCCGCGTCCAGCGCGACGCCCAGGATAAAATGGACAAGGCCCGTCTCGAACTCGACGATCTCGCCAGAGAACTCAGGTACACGCAGCAAGTTGTTGCGCAGGAATTGGCAAGCTGGCAAGAGGGAAGAGTAGGTGGCGGCAGAAAGGCACTCAGAGACTTTGCAAGGAAGATGGTTGTTGGAGAACGAGCGAGATTGGAAGGAATGAAACGGGCTGTTCGGGAGTTGGGCCTGCGCGACGGTGCTGGTGCTGGTGCTGGTGCTGCTGCCAGAGATGGAAAAGGCACGTCTGTATCTGTGCTTAATGGTCTTGCTAGTGAAATTCCTGCTGCAGGTGAAGCTATTGTGGATAAAAGAACTGCTACAGATGAGGCACGGCAAAATCTTCAGCTTTAGCTTCATCAGGGACAATAACATCCTGGAAGAAAAAAGCGGGAGTTGGGGGAAGTAGGTAAATAATGGATAACTTCAGATGTACGAGGTGTAATATAAAATGTCTTTTTTTTTTGTAATATGTATCTACTTTGGAATAAAGTGAGTCTTGCTATTTAATTCTTATTTTTTTTAATGCATGTCTTTGTGGTTTTGTCACGTGTGGTTTTTATAGAGGTTTGGGAATTAGGATTAAGATTGGAATTGCATAGAGAGAGGGGAGAGATAGTGTGTTTGTGTGTGTGTGTGTGTGTGTGTGTGTGTGTGTGTGTGTGTCTAAGTTGGCTGGTAGTTGTAACGAGAGAGGGTAAGGGTAGAGAGAGTCTGGAGGAGAAGGTTAGAGAGTCGAGAAGACAGAAGAGAGAAGAGTCACAAGTCAAAAAGAGAAGAGTCACAAGTCAAAAAGAGAAAGAAGACAACAAGAGGAGAGAAAAGAAGAGTCAAGAGAAGAAAGAAAAGTCACAAGTCAAGAAGAAAAAGTCAATTGAAGAAAGGGAGTGATGAATCATTGGTGCTGTAATGTTCTAAAAGTTCCTCCAAGTCCTGCCTTTTTGTTTGATGTTGATAGTTGAGGTTGATAGTTGATGATTTTGTTTGATGGTTGTGTTTTTGTGATGATGATTCCTTTGGAGTTCCATGTCCTTTCAATGATTTCCCTAATGTCCAACTTCCATTCCTCCAGTTCCAAGCCCAAGCCCAAATCCTCCATCAGCACCAATGTCCACCACTCCCAGCCAGCACCATCATCCCCATCCCACCAACTCCAACCATGCTTTTCAACTGCAGTTCTGAATTGTCCTGAACTCATACCCAAAGGTATTCGCCGCCATCAGAAGTGTGCAGGGACACTAGGGTCAAGAGGAGGTACTTGGAGCAGTGGCTTCAACAAGAGGTTCCTTACTCAATGTCAAAGATGGTAGGCCACGTACAAAGACGCTCTATCCTCCATCACCATCTTTGACAAGAAGCGCCTGAATGTCAAGGATGATAGGCCACGTGCAGAGACGCTCTATCCTCCATCATCATCCCTGACAAAGCACTTGACTTGTTGTCACCAAGTGTCTTACGACACCCCGAATCCACAAGGAAGGAAGGAGGAAGGAAGGAAGAGTGAAGTCTGGAATACCATACCAGATACAAACCCGAAGGGAACCCTACAGCCTGAAACTGTACCCTATGACTCCATCTGATATTCATCGAGTTTCGAGCAAAGCGATCCACGAGAGGAACGCCCAGGAGATCTTTCGATAGACTCACTCCCGTCCGATGCCCAGTGCCTACGTTTAGGACAACTGTTCGTAAGATCGAAGGGTATGGTGATGTAGACAGTCGACCAAGAGCCAATCCAGTAAGGTTGAAGTCGTCCAGGTCACATGGTAAATTTGTTTTGATGAAGACATGTTGAGGATGGGTTTGAGGTTGAGGTGTGTTGATATCATGTCATTGAAGTGATGAAGTGATGACGTGAAGTGACAGGCGACGTGATGATTGTGTTGACCCGAAGAGGTAGTGATTTTTCGAAGGCTCAAGGTCGAAGTGTCAATGTGGTGTGTGATTTTTGAAGAGATGTCACAACACCTTGAAGGTGACATGAATCTGCGCGAGTTAGTCAGAAAGAAAAACGTACAAACCAATACATACCAGAGTATGTGAAAGAGCCCATGTTGCTGAGGATGCAACAAAGGGCTCTGATTCTCTGATTCTCAGTGAGGTGCTGAGGAAGAGATGGTTGAGGTTGTGGAGGAGAAGAGAGGGAAGAGAGGGAATCGGCTCCTTTTATGCTTCCCCCCAAGCCCTGCCAAGCCTGGGCCCACATAAAAGGGTTTCCTGCAGAACCGTTGAGAATCTTTTAGGCTCCCTCGCGCGCTTTGTGACGTCAGAAAGAGCGACTGCCGCCAGCTAGGAGCGACCTTTTGGCCAATATAAAATGGTGCACGGGCCTCCTGGCGCGCCCAGCCCGGGGTGCAAACAGTGAGAACGGCCAAAAAGACATGCGAGCGATTGCTGCCTGCCCTGCCCGGCCCTGCCCTGCATGACTAGCGCGGGCAGGCGGGGAATTGCCCCTGCACGGGGCACCCTGGCGACAGTGATCAAGGTGAGAGAGAGAGCAAGGTGAGAGAGGGGACGAGGGCGTGGAGGAGGGGCATGGCAAACGGGGGGGGGGATGGCTGCCTTGTTCCTTTTGTTGGGCTGTATACAGAGGTGGGTTGGGTGTGGTGTGTTGTGGTGAGTGTTGCCAATGGGTATAGGAATCTATGTGTGCGAATTTGCTGTCAGGCAATACGTGCGACCATCAACAGTGACTTACGATACGACGAAGCGCGGCCCTGACGCTCCATTTTCCCTCAGAAGCGATGGTGGTATAAGGAATGGAAGACGTGCCATGTTTGGGGGGGTCGAACAGACGCAGACGGGCTGCTTCTGCTTGGGAGGTTGGGGGGACACATACAGACAGCTTCTACTCGAGGAAACTTGCCAGCAATTATCAACAGGCGAAGGGCACTGAACAGCGAGGCTGTGATTTGATTCAGCCATACTATGTAATGAAGCAGACGGCAATGGAAGTAGCATATGCAACAAACCTAGGTCCCAGTCGTCTTTTGTAAGCTCAACTTACCAGCTCGTATACTATAGCCTTGTTGAGCGGCTGGTCTTCCGATACGCGTACTAGAGACACGGATTTGCAGTAACATGTATTGCCTTATCTATCCTTGAGCCAGTATGTCAACTTGTGCTTGATCCTTTTGAGGGAACTGCTGTTCGCCATGACTGGGCGGGCGTTCTTTGCCTCCAGATCTTTTTGCTTTCTTATGCTGTGGTCCTGGAACATATTAGATATTGCTGCTATTTCGTTTTTTATCTCGGCCAAATCTGTATCCATAACTCCCTTGCATATGGCAATATCTCGTCGACCTGGTCCCACCGTCGCTTGAATGAACTCATCATCACATACCCAGGAGCCATCTTCAGGGAATACACCATTTCGAAGCTGTAATCGAAGCATTTCAAATGCCACCTCTTTATCTTCAATAAAGTGAGAGAAGGTTCCAATTAGTTGCCATGGAGTGACTTTGACAAGCCGTCGATCTGATCCAGAATCGCACGCGTACAGGACGCGAATCCTCATCACCATACACCAAGAACTCTTCTGAGGATCTAAACCATGCTTCAACAGAAATGACATCGATTTCATGGCTGGCCTGGCTCTCGCTAGGTACAATTGTGAAGGAAGTGCATAGACAAGAAGAGGCAACCCAGGTTTCCGAAGGACGCTCTGGCCATCTTGAGACACCTTATGTTCTAGTAATGTACGAGGTCACGACTTACGGCGAATGCCATAAAATTGTGGTGAGGTTGTTCACATTGAAGAAGCATTTCGTCGAGAGGTTCATCGTACCAGGCTCTATGGGTGGGTTGAGCCAGGCTCGAGTATTTGTAGGTCATTACGCGGTCAAGCTCGTCGAGCAAAGCACCATAAAATTTCCCGCGCGCGCACTGCTCATTTTGTATGATGTTTTCCATTCTCCTCGTGCAGGTAAGTCACCGTTGATTCGGAAGTCATCTAATCACATGGCCTACACTTCCAGAGTTCAAGTAAGCCTGCGCATCGGCTCCTCAATCTCCCTTCCACGGCCTTGTCGTATCGATGCGGGTATGTCTCAAAGTCTGCAATTTCTGCCATCAAAACATCCTCTGTTTCATATTCTACATAAGCCATACGGCAAGCGGATAGTGTGTGCCCAAGATACGTTGGCCAGAGATTGTCCACTAAATCAAGAATTTGGAATATTCGAGAAGATTCCATTTTGTATCTCTGTGGTATACTGCACAACATGTGTCGAAACAAATTCTCGAGATCAGTCGGCAAATTGTGTAAACGCAGACGAAGATCACGAAGCGTGTCGCAGTTGTCAAGGCCTTCGATCAGGGAACGCACAACGAGCGCGACCCAGAGGAAGACGCCAGAGGCCAAACTCACGATCTCAATTTGTAAACCTTCAGCGCTAGCCGCCGATTCTTCTTGCGCAAGGTAGATCATCCGCTCGTGCATGCCTAGTTTGTCACGTACATATGTCGAAATGCTTTCATACGTGAGATCTTGCAACCGTAATTTTGGTGCAGCAGCGAAAGAAGCCGCAAATGCTGGCAATGGTCTACTGGAGACGATGGCTTTGACATTTGATGACTCAGTGGCTTTGGGAAGAGACTCAGCAAGTTCAGACATGGAAATCCGGGCAGCATCGAACTCATCCAAACCGTCGATAAACAGGAACAACTTGTATCTGGGGTCCAGATGGGTGGTGAGATTCAGGAAAACTCTTTTGAGCTCACAAAAGGGCAGAGGCTGACTCCGGTCGGCACCATATCGATAGTGTTTCAAAGTGCGCAGCTTGGTCAAGAATCTGAAAGAGGATTGAACGAAGTAAACCCTCCTGTGATCTCTGTAGGGGGGCCCCGTGGTTCCAAAAGAAGAAGCTTGCTGATAGGAGGATGCAATCGCTTGCCCACAACTTGAGCGACTCTTAGAGTCGGCGTTCATCACGCAGGAATTTCATGAACGTGGACTTTCCTGATCCTGCTTTCCCACTGGCCCAATAGACGCCAGATCCTTCCGGAAGCCAGCTCTGTAGGCTCGACCAGGATTGGTGATTGGGTTTGGATTCTTCAAAGGCCCACTCACAAGTTGCTAGATGCGCATCAGAGATAGTTTTATAGCGATGGCCATGGCTTTGGAATCTTAAACGCATCTGCAATTCTTCAAATGGACATAGAACACCAGGAGCGCCTGGCCCATGGGAGATTCGGTCCAGGATTCGATCAAGGCGTTTGACAGTAGTGGCCTGTCCAGCAATATGTTGTTGACGAAAATCGTCAGCAAATGTCGCCAGCGCCTCACGCACCTGTCCTTTATTTTCACATGCAGACATGTCTATTGCGCGCCTGACTTCCTCTAGTTTCTGGCCTTTCTCCTCTGCCACTGCGACTGCTATTCGATAGAGAAGCTCTTGTCGCATGTCGGACAGCCGCTTCTGCAGATCATCAATCTCGTTCGCTTTGAAAGCTACCTTTACGGCAGAAACAACGCTCTCGCGCTTCGAGCACTGAAAGGCGAATTTATTTGACGAGAGGGCGTCGATTTTCCGCTCTGCAATCTTCTCGCTTTCAAAGACCAGCGTCTCCAAATCTTAGCGAATCCGTCAGCTAATTCCAGGCGTACGGCGAATCATTGTGAATACCTCTTCGCCCTGCGTGAACGCACCAGATGCACTGGATTTCGTTTGCCTCCAGGACCTCACTTGTGCGTTGACTTGCTTGAAATCTCTTGCTTTCTGCTCTAGTTCCGCATGGGATTCTGTAGAATCAGTCTCATAAGTTTGTTTCGCAATGTCAATGACATTGTATGCACTACCGACAAGTTGCAAGGCACTACAGGCAAGGCCAAGACCTGCAATTGCTTCCATGGCTGGTCAAAATTGCCACTGTCTCTGGTATGAATCACTATGAATTGATGATGAAGAGGATGGTGTCCACTTATTGGGGCAGCAAGCACAATTTACTACCGGGCCTCTTGGTGGACAAACTACATGTTGGGATCCAGATGATAAAGCAGGAAGTCTGTCCTCCATACATTGGTCACAGGCATCCGACGATCCAACGCTGTACCCAGCGGGCGTGATTACAATTCGCCATCTGTTGCTGCTGCGGAAAGACAAAGTCGGGCAGGTGAAACCCACCATGGACAGCTCAACACCATGAGATTACCTTGCAAGACCTTGCTCACCGGAATCAAGGTGACATCAGCATACTCCGTACAAAGCCTGCGGTCGACTTAAGCATCGCTTTGGGCACCATGGTCCCCCGCCAATCAGCAACCCCACACAGTTACTCTTTGTACCTCATCGTAACGTTCCCCAACCTCACAACAGAGCGCAAGACACCACAACATGTCCAAATTGGAAGATCTACCACCTGAGCTCCTCTTTGAAATTCTGGCTTACATCACCGCCTCACAAAACCGCTGTCCTGCGCCTGTCCCGCCACTCAATTGCCTCGCAGCCGCGAACAAGCAACTCCACGCCATTGTCGAAGACTACGCGCGTCTTCAACTCAAGAAAATCACAACCCTCGATCCCATTAAACCACACAAGAAATATGGCTACCGCATGCGCTTCCTCGGCGAAACATGCCAGTTTTGCAAGCGCAAAAGCCAACGCCGTGCCACTTTCTCCCCCACCTTTACCTGCTGCCGTCTATGTGACAGGCAATATTTCCCAAAGATGGTACGCGCGCGCCACACTACACAAGGAGACGACAGCCTGTCATGCTAATGAATCGCTATCATAGACCATGACACAAGCAATCAAAGACCACCACCTTTCCAAACTCGACCTGTTCACGCCCAACGCCCTGTACCCGCGTCTCCCCCCACTTACAACAGGCCCCTACTCCGTCGGCGGCGACATAGCCACCATGATCCTCAATAACGACGTGTTCAGCCGCCAAGCCCGTATTGCGGCACTGCTGGGCGCGCAGGCTGAAGACGAGAAGTTCATGCGGTGTCGCGTGCATGCACACGAGCGTATCATAGCGCATATGGGGTTGTATTTCCATACTGCGAATGCAGAGTGGAGGAAGGCGCCTGGGCTGAGTGTGCATGCGTTGGAGAAGGCAGCGAAGAGTATGAAGACTGAGGAGGGGAGGAGGGAGTATGTGAAGAAAGGGCTGGAGAGGGAATGGGCTGCCATGGGTATGAATGGAGGTGTAGATGGGCAACAGCAGGATCAGGACAAGACTGAAGACAAGGGCAAGCAGCCAGTGCAATACAAGGGCAAGGACAAGGAATTCGGGCATGAAAAGCATGGGATGGCAGTATTTGATCTCACTGCTGTGTAGGTAAGTATGTCAGGAACTGGGTTTGCTTTCATGGCGTCAAAAGGATATATTATATTATGATACCCCAATGTAACAACTCTATTCATTCCAAGGAATACAATTATTGTCATCAAACAGCCTGCCCCCTCCCAATCCAGATTCTGTAGCTCCTGAACAACGGCTTCCTCCTACTCACATTATTATACTGAAACCTAGGACCCAACTCAAATTGGTTCGCGCTGAAATACAACCACCCATCCAGCACAGCCATTGCATCCGCATGCTGCATCATAGCGTTTCGCACCAATGTATAAACTACATAATCTGCCACTGGAATCATGCCCTCTCCACCAGGCGCATCTCCCATCAACGGTGACATTTTGCCCCAACTTGCGCGTGTCGAAGTAGTAAATGGCATTTTGCTCGCTGGCCGCAATGTCCACGCGTCCCCGATCATCGGCCGTGAACCCGCTTGCTCTGAGGCGACGACAGCTAGGACCTGTGCTTCCAGGACGCTTGCGTTGACGAGTGTTTTCTGGGAAATGAAGTAGAAGCAGCGAAGAGGCTAGGACACCCCAGTAAACATTACCTAGTTAATGCTACATGTCTCGTTTGAGTAACTGTGGTGCTCTCGAAATCAAGGCAACGGATGATGGGCACATAATTAGTGCTATGCCGTCTGCGGCGATGGCCAGGTGGCTTTTGCTAGTGCCGTCCCAGTTATTAATTGGCTTGCTGTTGTAAGAGCCTATGTAGTTTTCGTCTGCGCGGACGGCGGTTGTGTTGAAGAGTCTGTGGTCCCTAGTGCCGTTTTTGAGAACGATTGAATGTAAGGAGCTGCTTGGGCTGGCTTGTGTTATGAAGGCGTGTCTTTTTCGTCTACTGACGGTTGTGTTGATTTGGTCATTCATATTGAGCTCATAGGTCTTTGGGAATTACATAGGTGCGGATGTGTTGGGTTGTTGTTTTATTGAAGTTCATGGGTTTTGCGCTTCCGTACTAGGTAGATAGCATCGGCGGTAGGAGAAGCATCTGCTGCTAATCCACTGTCTACTATTCACAATCTCCCCCGGTCGTCTCGAATGATGTTTTGCGCGTTGATAAAGCATGTGCTCGTCTCGTCGTTGAAAGGCGTGCAGGTGGTGACGCTGTTGGGGGTTTGGCCCTTGACACGAGGGTATGTGAGGTAGATATTGCGATTGGCATTGACTGCTAAGCCGGAAAGAAGACTTTTACTGTCGTGGACAGCCTTAAGTCACCTGGGCAGGCCTAATGGTGCCAAAGTCTTGCGGGTATGCGCGTCTGGTACGACCTGTACCAAATCTACGGACCAACTAACCGGTTGCCCAAGAAATTTTGTGCCAATGTAGTTGTGAGAAAGGGAGAGAGGAGGAGGCAGTTCTTCATGGTTGACAGGTAGTAATAATTACGATCTTGGTGCAATTTCATAGCATGCGGTTTTGATATGAATTCGCAGATACTCTGTAGGACAAACCACCTACTACCTACCTGGGTATCAAATCAAGGTCTCCGTCATCAACTATCATACAGGGTCTCCAAGAGCCAAGTTGAACGCCTGCCAAAGTTCTTCGAATCAACTTGTCAGATCACAGACGTTCCAGCTCTCTCATTCACCAGCTCTCGACAGGGGTTCAACTTGGCGCTTGAAGATCCTGTAGTAAGGTCCCTGTTATAGAATATCAAATCTAAGACAGACTACCTGCGGCCCACCTAGGTATCTAATCAGAGTCTTTTTTGTAGAATATTAACTGAATGTCTCTGTCTTAAACTATTGAATTGAGGTCCTTCTCTTCTATGGGATATAAAATCAAGGTCTGTATTAACTATAGATTATTTAATCTAGGACAGACTACCTACTACCTACCTAGGTGTCAAATCGAGGTCTTTGTTAAGGGTCCTTGTCATGGAATTTTCAAATCAAGACCTCTGTTATGAACAATCAAATCAAGGACTTTATTATGGAATTTCAAATCAGGCCCCTTGCCATAGAATATTAATCAAGGTCCTTGTCATAATCATGGCGGATGGTAATACTGTAGTTGACTAGATGCATGCGTAATGCTCGCCAAAGATGAATTTACGTGGTAGTTAAAGTGAGAAGAAGCTGGTGTACTAGGTGGAGACTCTTGTAATTAATCCTAGGCTTATTACTTTGAATCCATGCTCCAATGTTCAATGACATGGAGAAATGTGAATTGAGGATGGGGTCGAGCAATGACGTATTACCTAGGCTTAGCCTTTAACTAGTTAAAAGCACGAGCCTCCGCGCTTCAACGACGCGTCTCACCGTGCACGTGAGAAGCGTGCCAGAACAATGAACGTCGACACAACTGCAACCCCACTGCCATGACCAGTCTCCATGTCGACTCTTGCATTGCCGACCAAGACAATGCTACAATCTGAGCCTACGAATTCCCTTCACCTTTTAAGATTGGCCCCAACACGAGTACCGCAACTACCATCGAAACGAAAGCGAGAAGAGATATGTCGATTGGGTTCCTTCAACAAGCCTTTCACGATCAAACCCCACCCTCAGTCACCATACGACAAACCTGCTGTCTTCAAACCAGTACGTGTCATTGGGCGTGTACAGCTCCCGTTGACGTTCCTGGATACCTCTCCCGATGAGAACTTTGCCGCCAATAGCCTCTTCACCGCACGTATCATGCTATTGGAGCACGATGGGGAGGGAAATGAAGACTACACTGGATCTCCAAAGGTACTTATAGCACGCTACGACACCAAAACGACTCTCTATGCCATAGAACGTGTCCGACCACATGTGTATAGCATATGTAGACTGGCGAACTGGCTTAAAGAGAAGGATGTGGCAGATTTGTGGGATCCTTCCAATGTGCAATCGTATCCCAAAATCCCGAGAGCGAAAGTGGGTGCTTCAGCACATGAGCGCTGGTGGCAACATGCCGCCGTGGAGTTGACGCCTGCAGAACCGCCAGCGAAACGTGCGAGAATGTCCATGATGAGACGACCTGTTCCAGCTGCACCAGCGAAGGATGAAGTCACAACGCGTTTCGACACTCCAGTACAACAAGACATTGATAGCACTTATGCAACATCATTTACAGACCAGGGAGAACCGACCAGCCAGTTGCCGTCACCACAAGAACAGCTGGCGGCGTTACTTGAACAGTACCTGGATGCTGTCTATCTCTCCAAAACGTCATTAGCATACTTGGCCAAGGGACCAATTACTCGCATAAGGAACGCTTTCACATCGCCAGATGACGGCGCCCCACCAACTCATGAACTTGTGACGTTCCTGAGATCCATGCTTCTTAGCCCCAAAGCCAGCGAGAAGAAATATCACGAAAAATTGCCCACGATCATCAAGGCATTACCGCCTAGCAATTTTTCAGATGACGAGCCAGTCACAGGGCCTATCAAGGTCAAAAAGTCGAAAAAGAAATTGAAACTTAGCCGAGATGGTGTGTACCCTCATGAAGAAGCTGCAATTCGGAAGTGGTGGTATTCGGATGCACCTAATGGCGACAACGCAAACGAGACAATCGACCAGCGCATCCGAAGACGGATTGGCGACCTTCGAGTGCGCGAGACACTGGCACAAATGATTCTCATGCTCGAGATTATTGCCTTGGAAGCTCTTTCGACATTCAAGCCACCTCCTGAGGCAGATGAGAGCCAGCCACAAAGCGAGTCACAGGCCCAGCCAAAGAAGCGCAAAAAGGCTCTCGATGACATTAGCTTGCAGTTGGACCTGTTGCTCGATAGACTTTGTATCTGGCATGTAACCGAAGAGCAAGGAATCTTGGATTTTGATACCAAGCCGGGCCAGCAATTTGACGACATGGACGGCACCAGTAAAACTGGCGGAAGCGATCGTCTGCGAGGTTTTTGTCTCGAAGTCATTATACCTTTTTACATGAACCGGCTTCAAGATCAGGCACTTATGATCAATAAGAGACTAGGTGGTCCAGCGCATGCTTCACCCCCAAAGCGAAAGGCGATGAAGCCTCCTACAACCTCGCGAAAGTCTGGAGAACCAAAAGAACCCGATGTAAAGAAACCAAGACGGTCCCTAGGAAGAGCAGACACCGAGAACACGAGCAGGCCAATGGAACGCGCCAAGTCGTCCACGAGTCGTTCGTTCACTGACCCAGCACTGATGAGTCGGATCAAGCGCGAAGGAAGCGAGCTGTCCTTATCGGCTATACCCTTCCAGCGCAGTCCGTCAAAGAACGCAAGGCGGTCCATGTCACAGTTCAAACAGTTGGAGAGTCGTGAGGTTGATCTCACCACGCCATCGGCAGCCATGACAGCCAAACTAAAGCAGAAGCAACGTGTGGTGGAAGATCTTCAGGAAGCCATCTCAGCTATCAAGAAGCCCAATCGTGGGCTGGCGGCTGGCGGTTACGTAGACGAGATGGAGCGAAGAGGCCAAATCCCAGTGAGCAGGTCAAGGAAGCAAGCGAATCCTACGAGGAAAGTGGTCAAGGATGTCCAAGTCAGTGCCACACCAAGAATGGGCCAAAGGACACGTGATGCGGTGAAGCAGACCCCCGACCACCATCATCGCATCGGCAACCCTTTTGCTCGACTTGTCGCCGCGGGAGATTCTTCCTCTAAAAGTGAGCTTTTTATACCATCTTCAGGTACTTGCCAGGCTAGTTTGGTAGTGCCCGGAACGATGCACCGTAGCGCAAGGCGCCGAAACTTTGGACAGCCAAGTGTGGCCGAGACGCCATCGAAGGCGCCGAGCACCAAAACGTTTGATTCAGGGGTAGCTCGCCGGGCAATTTTCGAGACGCCGTTGAAGCCTAATCATATGGCAGCCACGAAGCCTTGCAAAGCGAGTGAGAGTCTGAATATTGGGGGCACGAGCCAGCCTGCTGTTTTTGCTACGCCTACCAAATCTGCGGGTACATTCCTGGCCAATCCTTTTTCCACAGAGGCAAAGGAAGATGCAAAGGAAGAGGACATATATGCGGCACTGGGCTGGGACGACGAATGATGATGGGACGGTCACGTAATACCTAGACGATTTTTTGGGGGGGATTTTTTTATTATTCTGGATTCTCCTTTTTGTTGCATAGCGAGCGTGGTTGCATTTTTGGAACTTGCATTTGCATAGAAACGGCGCAGGTAGGAGATGGGTATTACTAGGTAGGCAGGTACGGATAGATAGCGTACCGTGCTTGAAAACGGTGTGTTCTCACGCAGGGCACAAGTTGCTTTTGGAACTTGGAAGTGGGTGGGACTTGGAAGCAAGTTGAATATTTAGTGGTAAAAGGTAACTCTGTAGTTTATACCCACAGAATTTCTACTTTTAAAACGGTAACGTTTTCCAACCAACAAGAGGAGAGGATGAAGCAGGGGGTAACCAGGCTGTGTGTAACTACGTATGCACGTATGTATATATGTAGTACCTACACTAGGTATCAAGGTTTTTCAACAAAGTCAGTGAGTCTGACCAGAGATAGCGTCCCACGTTGTTATTTATCAATATTAACAATGGCATGCAAACGGAAATGACGAGATTGGACGGCGGTAGGGGATCGAAGGAGGGCGATCTCTTAACGGGTGCAGGTTAGTTCAGGTGGTCGGCCGGACCTAGGTATGCAAGACACACGGTCGTTCACACTGTCACATTGTCAATTCACACAGTCACAAATTGGGTGTTCCGATTCATAGGTAGTTGGGTACAGGTCACACGGGAAGAAGAAGAGTGAAGAAGAGTGCATGCCTAACAATGGATTGATGGATGATGATGATGATGATGATGATGATGATGATGATGATGATGATGAGATTCAGGTACGTACCTGGTTCAGGGTGCGAGGGCACATGCTGGACCAGAGAATAGTCATAGTACGGAGTACATACTCCGTACATAGCTAGGTATACATGATACATAGTTTGTCAAGGTTGAATAGTGGGTATAAAAACACGAAATAACGACACGAGCTGCCGAATCACAACCCTTCTGGCACGATCAAAGTGCCTGTAATTTCACTCGGCCCCGGGTAGTGTCCGAATTAGCGTGCTTTGAAGCCAAGCGATGAATGAAGAGCGACCATGGTTGGCCAATGCAGGCGTGTTGGTCGAGGAAAAGCCCATGACGGCTGGAATTATGAAAGTCGCAGGCATGTGCCCGAGCGATCAGGGCTTTCTTTCTTCCTGGCCATTGCTGCCATCCGACTTGCCATCTCTTCTTTTGCTTGCTGCGACGAATTTGGTCTGACCAGTGATGTTGTTGTCGTTGTCGTTGTCATCGTCATCGTCGTCGTTGTTGTTGTTGTTGTTGTTGTTGTCGTCGTCGACATTGACACTTCCAGCACCCTCGAGCATGCCCCTGCTGTGTTCTGCAAGCTAAACCAAGGTAATAGCTTATTAATAATTAAATACATAGCAACCTGCCCAACATCGCAACTATGGCGGTTGCTACTTCAGCTCCTCGCCCTATCCGCTCTGGCCGCCCTGTCCAAGGCCCTTTGCGCTCGCCCACACTGAGCGATGCGGGCATGATTCTGCCGGCTCATGAAGCCTCGCACATTCGCTGCCACTCGCCCAACCCGACTCTCCAGCGCCCGCCGTCGCTGTCCATTCTGTCAACGCCAATACTAAACGAAGCCTCGAGTCACGTCCACCTGGTTTCACCTCCCCACACGCGCCGCCGCACTTCAACCCAAACAAGATCGCCGCACATTGTATCCGCCCACTCTTCGCGCTCGCACTTGCGCACCACCATGGCCGACTCGGCTCGCAACGATGCACTGGCGTCTTCGCCCACGGTGGGCCAGGACGTGGCCGTGAACAACAACACTGCTCACTCCCCCAACCAGTGGAACCCCCAGCGACCACGCCGATTTAGTACCGAGTCCTGCTCGGTGCTTACTGATGACCTGGACCACTGGACTGGGTTCGACGCCCCCGACAGTTTCGACGACAGTGGCTTGGGCCTTGACGACAGCGAGAAACACGACCACTTTCCTGGCGACGAAATGGACCCTGGTCTGCGGTGGAATAGCGGCCGTGGTGGTAGCGGCAGCAGTGAGGACGACGACGAATACACTTCGGCAGCCCTGAGCAGACGCGCTGAGATTATTCTCGCTAACGCAAAGAAGCGACTCAATGTATGGCACACCTGTGGTCTAACTTGCAAATGAGAAAAAAAAAAAAAAAACTTCGCTGACTAAATTCACCCCTCCAGGTCATGGAAGGTAATCTGCGAGGAGCACGAGAGTCGCTAGTAGTCGTCTCACCCACGTCGAGTAGTTTCAATTTCAGGAGCTCCTCGGAACTGTCGATGCACGTCAGCGCTGCCCGCGAGAGAGACCGCAAACTCTACGCGGGCATGGGGCCTATTCCCCCGCGCATGCACTCGTATCGATCGTCTCCTCTATCTCCCCCTAGCCCGGCACATTCACGGCGACTAAGCGAGACTTCTGTGCCGTTGCCCTTCTCGTCACCTTCGTACCTCTCACGAACCACATCCAACAAGCGAGCATCGAGTGCGATTGGCCATACGAGTGGGCCGTGGGCTGAAGGCACAAAACATGGGCGCTTTCCCATCAAAGAGTCTCGCAGCCACGAGGTGATACGGGACCCTCGAACGACATGGACTGCCACTGAAAATGAATCACAACCCCAACCCCAACCCCAATGGCCACCAAGGACTAGTTCCAGGACCTGTTCCAGAACTTCGAGGTCCCCACCAGCGCTGGAGACACTCAGAGAAGACGAAGATTCGCCGCGAGTCCACCGATCTGCCTCTGCAGCGAGCGGCCTGCGTGATCAAGTGAACGATCTCAAAGGCAGAATCTCGAGCCTCAAGCTACGAGCGCAAGAAGACCATATGCGACGTCAAAGCATGCAATCTATGCGCACCCCCAGCCCGTTTACTAATGCACCAGAGTGGTACTCGGGGTCTGACAGCTACCAAGCGGGTGGCGCTCCTGTCACGGCTGCCGCAGGGCTCGGCATCCAAACAGAGTCATCTACACGGAGAGCACTATATGAAGAGGAAGACGATCGGATTGCACGATCGGATATATCACAAGACGAGGACACCGCCCGACAAATCCATGGCAGGAGCAATGGACACTACGAGACAATCGACGAAGTTCCCTTTGACGAGCTCGAGGCTTATGATGACGAACCAGACATCTTCGAGACGGACGAGGGAGACTTTGTGTCTGTAGCCGACAAGGATTGCAAGGAAGAGCCTGATAGCGTCTATGAAGATGCAGTCAATGAGCTGCCGACTGCTGAACGCCACGAGGACCGTGTTGATGCTTTTGACTATGGGCACTTTTTTCTACACAGCGCCATGGGAACGTACAGCCGAGAGGGACGTAGATCAAACAGTGTCAGCTCTGACAGTTCCACCGAAACCACGCGCCCAGTAACAGCGCTCCAAACACATGAGGAGATGCCAGAGAAGTGCATTTTCTCACACCAGCGAAACGGCAGTGCCGCTTCGGTATCCACAATTGCATCGTTTGCAACTGCGGCAGAAACCCAAGAGGAAGAGGAAGAAAATGAACAAATGGACCAATTTTCTGAACAGATTCTAGTGCAGCAGCAGCAGCAGCAGCAGCAGCAACAACAACAGGAACAACAACAATTTGTACCTTCACGACCCCCCACATTAGATAGCTCTGCCTTTCTTCGCTCCGATTCGGCCATCAACATGCGTCGCGGCATAGGCTATTCGCCGACTATACTATCCCCCACGCTCCCATGTGTATCTCGCGTATCTTCATCAACCGATCTCGCCAGCGGTCTGCAAGTCTCCAAGATTTACTCGATCCTCACAGAATCCTCGGCGTCATCAACGCCCACGCGCGAAGAACCGCGACTGGCGTTGAGTGAAGAGGAGAAGCAGCTGATCTACAGTCTTGCCGCGGGATTCCAGCAGGCATGCGCAAGACTGCAAGATAAAGGGAGCGAGCAGGATGAGCGGAGGGAGTTGCGAAGACGGCTGGATGAAGCAAGGAAAGTGCTTGCTGGTGTGGAAGAGGACGGTGAGGATGATGACCAATCGTTTTGATTGAGCCATTTGGTGTTTTGGTGTGTTGAAAAAGACGGGCAAAGGGAAAAAATGTGAGGGTAATGTTTAACTTTTTTTTTTTTTTTATGTTCTCTTTCTCATTTTTTATACTTGATCTTGCTGCTGATCAGCGATGTTTTCTCTGCTGGACTTTTTTCTTTAACTCAGACGGCGGGTTGGTTGTATTAATGCCATGACGTTTGTGTTCTCTCTATTGGTCCAAGGCGTAGTAGAGTGCGAGGTAGTTATTCCTGGCACCACTTTGCTCTCTCTCTCTCTCTCTCTCTCTTTCTCTCTCTCTCAAACTCACATGCTTTCTTTCTTTTTCTTCCATCACCATCATGGTCAACTCATATATATATATATATATATATGACTATATATTCTCTTGTGTCTTTTTGTATATAACGTCTACTTTCTTTACAACCAGGCTGGGGTAGGAAAGAAAGGAGGGGAGCGGGGTGATTGATATCCTCTTCCTTTTGTCATTTGAAATAAAATATGTCATCTCTCTCTCTCTCTCTCCTTTAAAGGTAGAATCTGGAGGAATTTGGAGTGATTTGGTAGGTATGTAGGTATTTATTTTGCACCACCAAGTGTCTGCTAGTCATCATTGCCATGGGCCAGCGCGCGACATGGAGCGTGTGTGAAGGTGTGTGGCGCTTTTTGGGTAATGCGTTATTTGTGGGGAGAGCGGGGGGTTTTGTATGTAGTCGTATCGTGGACGTGCCTAGGTACCTATCTGTGTAGCTAGTGAGAATTCGGTGGTGTTTATGACGTGTTGTTATTCTTTTGCTGTTATTTTTATTGTGGTTGTTATTGGAAACTGAGGATAGATTTGGAAGTTGGAGTAATACCAGTAGGTAGCAATCAAGTAAAGAGGGAAAAGAAGCATTAATATTTCATACCACATGCATGGAGGTTTCATCTCGCACGAACATGTTTGCATGGAGCCGTTGTGCTCTTTCGATGGGAGAGTAGGTGCGTACACGTGTTGATGGTGTTGCTGATGCTGATGCCATGTCTACTAGGTAGGTATGTGTGTATGTATTCATTTTGTTGAACATGCAAATGCACGCAGCACATGGTCAGCCAACTTGTATGCGTTGTCTTGCGCCCGTTCAGCTAGTGATGGCCGACGATGCATCTGTCCAGCGGGCCATCTTGTTATGCACGACTTGCCATGCATGCAGGCGCGGCGATTAGCGTGCTGCCATTGGCCTTGGGAGGACTGGCGGTGTGGCCGTAGTGGTCGCGGTGCACGCGCAATTGGGTAATGGAGTTGTTGGCAAGGCGAGGCTGGGTTTAGTCTACGCGGGGGGTTTCTTTTTTTTTGGGATGGTGTGGTGGTGGTGGTGGTGGTGGTGGTGGTGTGGGAGGGACTTGTTTTTTTTTGGGGGGTTGTTGTTACTGACTCTTTCTTCGACGAGCTGGTGTTTGATAATTGAATCAACTTATTACTTACTTGACTGAACTGCAATCGAAACGAGCACGAGACGGCAGCGGGGAACGGGTTGGCTTTTGTACCATTATACACTTATACACATATTACCTGTCGTCCTGTTAGACCTCACCGACGGTTTCAAGGGTTTTCCTCTCTTGAGTTTTTTACGTATTTGGCGTTGATCTTCATCGCATCTTTTACTACCTACCTACCTACCTAGGTAGTTACTTGGAAGGTTTTTTTTCCGTCTTTCTCTTCTTTCTTCTTGTATACCTACCTACCTACCTACCTACCTACCTACCTACCTACCTACCTACCTACCTAGTTACCCCCCTCTGCTCCTCGACGCGTCGCCATACAACCGCACCGCCATCACTCTCACGCATCCCCTCCATTTTGGATATTTTTGTTTCCCGCCAGGCTGGTCCGGGCGCAAGCGTATGTGTGTGTGTGTGTGTGTGTGTGACGGGGCTTTTTTATGAAACGAATCAGAAGTTGCAAGAAGCAGACAGGAACGAGACGAAACGAGAAGGGAGAGGGGTCGACTCGCTCTCTTGATTCGCATATTACCTGCCAATCTGGACCTGGACTGGATGAAGTCGACTTATTTTAGCCTTGTGACCACTCGCGCGCGCCCGCCTGTCATCTGAGCTTGTTGGTTGCCCTGCAGGTCTGCATCATCATCGTCCCTCGTGCATCCTTTGTCGCTTTTGTACCTGCGCATTTCTCTGCGTCCTGGTGGTCATCGGTCTGCCTGGTGAATATTCCCAGGGGGGGGGACGAGGGCGCTTGATTGCGCGCGCATCACCACCACCACCACTACCACCCTTGTGTTGTATCACATCACCCACGCCCACACACCACTTGACGACCTGACTTGTGTACCGAGTATTACTACTCGATACTCTATTACTACCACGGCAGTTCCTGCACGCCTGCAATCGCCCCAACACCGCCTCGCTCGTACATAACGTTTGACCCTGCCGTCTGCACGCGCGCTCATGTGCCTTCCTCCGCCGAGCTGCCATTGTTTGCGCCCTTCTGCATACTCGCACAATGTCCCCCGCCAGCTCTCGCCGCGCCGTCGACGCCGCGCCATTTGCGAATCCAAGGACCCGGCCGCTTTTGAGGACTGGATCGGCTGAAGTGCCGTGTATGCGTAGGAGGAGTAGTAGGAGTAGGAGCAGTTCTGGCACTCGCTTGGGGCGCTACACTGCCGAGGCATGGGGGCAGTCTGGCAGTCACGATGAGCATAGCATTGCAGACCTCATGGACGATATTCTTTTGGCGCTGCATGGATTAGGAGGAGGAAATCGCAAGAGAGCACCCGGGAGCCATGTGTTATTGGTATGAAAGCACCTTTTTTTTTTCTTCCTTAAAAAAAAAACACTACCTACCCCGCCTACCTCTGCCCTGAGAATACATACACATGCGTCGACATGCTTCAGATTGGCCAAGTTTAATTCCCGCAACTCTAATCATCTAACAAAAAGTGCCAGTTTGAACATGTTGCAACTCGGCTATCTGCGCTCCTTCCCTCGCAATCTGTTCCTTCCTCAGACCTCTGGAATGAGCCTTCCCAAAACTACGGCCTCCTTCCTCCACCCACATACGACGATTCCCTCGCGGACGTTCCTCCCGACTACACATGCGCCGATGCGCTGGCCTTTGCCAAATCCCCAGAATACACACCGTACTCGTCTCTCAACGCCTCGATATGTAGCAACGTCCCAAACTGCCTGCGCATAAGCTGCGATACTTCGCCTAGTTCTTCGTTTTTCTTGGACGACAAATCTCTCTATGCCGATATTGACTTTGGCTTCAGCGAAGATGGCGTAAAGTCACATGCGAAGAAGAGGAATAACAACAATAAAGGTAATGCCAACAAAAAGACGACACCCGTGTCAAATGCCTTTGATAGCGGCGGGGACAAGAAAAAGGATGATGACCCAGCTGAAGGTGGTGGTGGTGGTGGTGGTGGTGGTGGTGCAGGGGGTGGCGACGATGGGAATGGAGGGGGCGGTGGTGATGATAAAGGTAAGAATGGGAAGAAGAAGACCAAGCAAGAGCTGGAGGAAGAAGAGCGGCTGAAAAAGGAGGAGGAGGAGGAACGGTTAGCAAAAGAGGAAGAGGAAGAGGCTGAGCGCAAGAAGAAGGAGGCGGAGGAAGAAGAAGCTAAGCGCAAGAAGGAGGAAGAGGAGGCTGCTGCTGCTGCTGCTACTGCTACAGCAAACACGGAAGCTGATATCGGTTGGGCCAACGAATCGTCTGCGGCTAATGCTGATTGGGGCGGAGTGCCAGCGCCTGTGAAAAAGAAGAAGAAGAAGAGCAAGGTTCGCATGATTAACTGTACACTGACATTATTTGCAAGCGCTAACTTTTGTGGCAGGCTGCGGCTGCTGATCCAACACAACCTCATCCTCCATCGCCGCCCGAGCCGCCCGAGCCGCCTGAGCCGCCGGCAGGAACATCGTTTGAAGATGTGAAACTCGACGACGTCAATATTGACGATGGGGCGCCAAAGATTGATTTGAACTTTGGTGATGATTCAACGACCAAATCAGGGTCAGGGTTCGGACTGCCGGGTCTAAGCACCTGGGCATCTGGCTGGGGTACGTCTAACAAATCTTGTTCTGAGTGGGGTTTTTGAAACAGCATTTAACACTTCCAAAGATGCCAGCGGTAGCGAAAATCCCTGGAGTTCGTCGGGTAAGACGAAGGATTCTTCTGGATTTGGCTTTAGCTTTGATGCATTCAAGAGCTCTACGGGTCCTGCGCCCGCTGCAGATGCGAAACCGGCCGAAGAAGCAGAATCCTTCGGTCTTAATACGACTAGTACCGTGAGAACGGGGGAAAAAGGTAAGAAGGGTGCATTGATTGAAGAACCAACACCTGAACCTGTGTCTGTGCCTGAGCCGCCTGTTGCCGAACCCGAGAAGAAGGAGGAAGATGATGCGTGGGGTTTCTCGTTTGAGGGGAATTCGTCAAAGGACGAGAAGAAAAAGGAGGCAGCTGCTGAAAAGCTACCTGAACCAGAACCTGTCAAGGAAAAGGATCCATGGGCCTTTGATAGCACAAGTTCCAAGAAGAAAAAGAAGAGGGGCACAAAGGAGGAGCCCAAGGTTGAAGAAGCTCCACCGCCTCCACCTGTACCTGAGCCAGAACCTGAGCCAGAACCTGTAGTCGAACCGGAACCGGAACCGGAACCGGATCCAGTTGATCCTCCTGCACTCCTTAGCAAGGCGCAAAGGAAGAAGCTCGAGGCAAAGTTGAAAAAAGAGGCCAAGGTGAAAGAGGAGGAAGTCAAGCGCAAGGAAGAAGAAGCGGCCGCTGAGCAGAAGCAACTAAAGGAAGAGGCTGAGGCTGAGCGTATCCGTCTGGTAGAGGAGGCAGCAGAAACAGAGAAGAAAAAGAAGGAAGAGGAGGAGGCCCAAGCCAAAAAGTCTACAAAGGACGATTCGTGGGCTGAATGGGACGCTACGACAACGACTACTTTGAAAAAGAAGATGAGGAGAAGGGCAAAGGAGGAGCCAAAGGTCGAAGAGCCGCCTCGTCCGCCGCCAGACCCCGAACCTGTCGTCGAGCCTGAGCCTGAGCCTACACCTCCACCTGTGGAAAAAAAGCCAGCAGATGAGTTGGACGGATGGACCCCGAGAGGCCTCACTACTACTACTACTACTACTACAAAGAAAAGGAAGAACAAGAAAGGTGCTGCTCCAGAGCCAGTCGTCGAACCATCGCTTCCAGAGCCAGAGCCCGAACCAGAACCAGAACCAGAGCCGTTAGTTGAGCCCGAGCCCGAACCTGCCCAGGACGACAAGAATGAAGGCAGAGACTGGAGAATCAGCGCATTATGGAACGGTGGCAAGAACAAGAAGGATAGTAAAACTATCAATCCGCCGCCTGAGCCTACGCCCGAACTTCCCAAGCCCAAGGCGATCGAGGCACCTTTTCAGGAACCCGAAGCTGTGGAAGAGCCCAAAGCTGAAGATGATGAGGTTGAGTGGGGTACGCCGTCTTGGGGTAAGAACAGGAAGAAGGACCCAAAGAAGGATGCACCTGTGGAAGTCATTGAGGATAACAATGCTCCGGTCCAGAAGCCTGATGAGGACGATCCGTGGGGAAGTGCGGCATTCAATATGAGCAAAAAGCCCAAGAAAAAGAAGAAGGGCGAGACTTTGGCTAATCTTCCTTCACCGCCCGTCGATTTGGAACCGGAGCTACCGCCACCTCTGGAGATTGAAGCGCCTCCGGCCGAGAAAGAGAAGAAGGACAATGAGGACATTTGGGACCCTGAAGCTACTTCTTCCGGGAACAAGAAGAAGGGAGTGGATACCTTTGAAGACCTCATCTCACTCGATGATCCGCCGCCGGTTGACAAAAAGGAGGTGAAGGAAAAGGAAAAGCCTGGCATCTGGAGTGCTTTTGGGCCTACCATCAAGACAAAGAGGGAGAGCGTGTCAGAGAGGAAGGCTCGTGAGAAGCGTGAGAAGAAAGAGCAAGAAGAACGTGAGGAAAAGGAGCGCCTACAGAAGGAGGCTGCTGAAAAGGCGGAAGAGGAACGTATTGCC
This sequence comes from Shiraia bambusicola, assembly GCA_028220655.1. Taxonomy (NCBI): domain Eukaryota; kingdom Fungi; phylum Ascomycota; class Dothideomycetes; order Pleosporales; family Shiraiaceae; genus Shiraia; species Shiraia bambusicola. Next base: position 7,037 of record SSBG01000048.1, on the reverse strand, counting down.
CGGGAGGCTGAAGCTGCTCGCCTCGCTGAAAAAGAAGAAGCAGAGGCAGAACGGCGGAGGCTAGAAGCGGAAGAGAAGGAGAGGAAGGAAGACGAAGAACGGAAAAAGGAGGAGGAAGAACGGAAAAAGAAGGAAGAGGAAGAACAGAAAAGACAGGAGAAAGGGGCTGCTTCCGGGCTCTCTGGTTGGGTTAGTCTTTGGGGCGGAGGAAAGAGGGAGAGTGCCAGGGATCGCAGAGCTAGAGAATCAAAGGAGCAGGAAGAAAAGGAACGCTTGGAGCGCGAGGAACGAGAACGAGAACAAAGAGAGCGTGAGGAACGGGAGGAAGAAGAGCGTTTGGCGGCGGCGGAGGAAGCGAGGCGTTTGGCTCAGGAAGAAGAAGAACGGCTTGAGCGTGAAGCTGCCGCAGAGAAGGCTAGGATCGAAGCAGAGGAGGCTGCCAAAGCGAAGGAGAGTACTGGATGGGGTTTCTTTAGCAAGAAGAAGAAAGGCGAGCGTGAGGCCAAGGAGCGCGAGGCCAAGGAGCGCGAGGCCAAGGAGCGTGAGGATCGCGAAGAGCGAGAACGGCTTGACGCTGCAGCCAAAGAGGCGGAAGCTGCAGCGGAAGCTGCTGCGGCAGAAGCTGCTGCTGCTCAGGCCCAAAAAGATGCAGATGAAGCTGAAGCCGCTCGCATTGCTGAGGAAGAAGCCGCAGCAGCGCCTGCCCCTGTATCTTTGAAAGAGAAGAAGAGGAAAAAGAAGAAGGGTACTGTTGAATTCATCGAAGAAGAAGCTCCTCCGCCACCTGCAGATCCTGATGCAGACTTGTTCGATTTGGTCAAGGACGTCAACCCCGATGAACTTCTTGCTGAGCTTGAGAAGCCTACGAAGAAGGAAGAGAAAGAAGCTTCAAATGGCTGGGGAAGCGCATGGGGCATCTCTCTACGCAAAACCAAGAAGCCAGAACCAAAGCCAATCGAGCTTGAACCTGTACCTGTGCCTGAACCAGAGCCTGAACTAGAGCCTGAACTAGAGCCTGAACTAGAGCCTGAACTAGAGCCTGAACCAGAGGTCGAGCCGGAGCCGGAGCCAGAACTGGAGCCAGAACTGGAGCCAGAGCCTATTGTTGTTGGAGAGCTTCCTGTGCGTCTCAAGTCGTCTAAGAAGAAGCCCAAGAGAGACAAGATGCGCGTTGAACCTGAGCCTGAAGCAATGGTTGTTGACGATGCACCTCCTGGGCCTGCTGCCGATGACTTTGTAGAGATCGTCGACTTGGGGTCCTCAAAGAAGTCAAAGAAGGACAAGAAGAGCAGGAAGAGCAAGATCATTGAGGAAGCTCCTCCGCTTGTGATACCTGAGCCTGATCCTGAGCCGGTTATTACCAGACGTTCGCCTGTGCCTGGAGGCTTCCCTGACGAAGAGGCGGATCTGATTGATTTTGAGCCACCGCCACCACCTGAAGAGCCTGCTTTTGAGCCCGAACCAGAGCCTGTTGTTATGGTTTCGTCATCGACTAAGAAGCACAAGAAGTCAAAGAAGAGTAGCAAGTCGAGGGGGGAGCCTATTGTCGTTGAAGTTCCTCCTCCTCCTCCTCCTCCTCCTCCTCCTCCTCCACCAGAGCCTGAAGTTGAGCCTGAGCCTGAGCCCGAACCTGAGCCCGAACCTGAGCCTGAACCTGAGCCTGAACCTGAGCTTGAACCAGAGCCAGAGCCAGTGCCAGTGCCAGTGCCAGAGCCAGAACCAGAACCAGAACCGGAGCCGGAACCTGTTGTTATGGTTTCTTCATCGGGCAAGAAGCTCAAAAAGCCAAAAAAGAGCGGCAAGTCACGAGGCGAGCCTATCACTGAAGTACCGCTTCGGCCACCCGAGCCAGAGGCTGAACCAGAGCCAGAAGTTGTCATTGCACCAGAGAAGAAGCTAAAGAAGTCGAAAAAGAGCAGCAGGTCAAAAGCAGAGCCCATTGTTGAAGAAGCTCGGCCTCGGCCGCCAGCGCCTGAATCAGATGGCGACTTTGTCGATGCGCCTGCTGAGCCTGGGGTGGTGGACTTGGAAGAAGAAGCGGCCGTGGAGGTTGATGAAGACGAAGCCAAACCACCTACGCCACCGCCTGAGCCAGTGGCCATGCCAGCGTCGGTTTCTCCAAGGCGAGAACGCGCAAAGGTTGTCCGCAATGGCGCATCAGGGTCATGGGGATTCTGGGCGGCTGGAGCATCTGCAAAGAAGCCATCGGCATCACGGGCAAAGTCTGGCGATGATTCGACCAGCGTGGCTACTGGACCAAACCCCGGCATCGGCCGCACCAAGTCGATTCACACGACTTCGACGCGAGACAACGATGGAAAGTCACGATCCTCTGGGTCTGACAAGGTTTCCAAGGCACATACACGCACCAAGTCGGTCCGGACGTCTTCTGGCTTTGGGCTGTTTGGCGTTGCACCCCCGCCTTCTCGGTCCAAGTCACAACGAACGTCAGCTACACCCAAGACGCAATCGCGCAGAGCCTCAGTCGACCAGGACGCTGCCATGATGTCGCCGCCGCAAACCGACACTGACATGAAGGCGTCGTCCAAAACAGCAAAGGCCGTGGGGGCGCGCACAAGTTCACGCCGAACCAGCGCGAGGGACAAGGGCAAGTCTCGAAGCAAAGGTAAGTTTGCCCCCCTCTATGCAACCACGACGCGCCATTGGCTGGTGCAGCCATAAGCAATATCACGGAACTAACCCCCAATGCGCGCAGCTGTGCCGGACCCGTGCCCTGCTGATGACGACGTCGACTTGCACGACGATGACTTTCCTACACCAACCCCGCAGCCAGAGCCGTCTCGCCGCAAATCCCAGCGCGACTCGGCCCAACCTGCCGAACCCATAACTGCACCGCCCAGCGCCGACGACCCTGTGTTTGTGGATCCCATGGACGTGGAGCCTGTTCCGGCTGAGGCTGAACGGCCCCGCCACCGCGAACGAGAGCGGGAGCGGGACAGGGAACGAGACCGGCCTCGTCGCGACCGCGGCAACTCGGATGGCATGGCGGCTCTTGCTGGGGTTGCTGGTACTGCCGCCGCTGTGAGCGGATTCAAGAACATGTTTGGCCTGGGCCGCAAGAAGGCCATGCCAGAGGATGGCCGCGAGCGCCGCAGGACTACGTACGAGACAGAAGAGGATCGCAAGCGGCGCAAGCGATCTACCACTCGTGGCGGCATGACAGAAGACGAAGCCAAGCGCCTGCGACATGAGCGCCGAAGCGTCAAGCGTCCGTCGCGTGCGCCCGATGTTGAGGAGCCGATGATGACGGGCGCAAACGGCAGTGGAGAGTACGATCCCGAGCGCGAGGCACGACGAGCTGAGCGCCGCGCCAGACGAGAGGCCGAGAAGAATGAGGCTGAGCTTCGTCGCGAGCGTGAGGGCGAGGTCGAGCAGGATACGCTTGCTGAGAAGAAGGCTCGTCAGCGAGCGGAGCTTGAACGCCGTAACAAGCTGGCTGAGGAAGAGCTGAGGCGCATGGCGGAGAAGGAGGAACGGCGTAAGGCCAAATTGGAACGGAGGCCAACAGAAGACGCATCTCGCGAGCATCGATCATCTCGTCGCAGAGAAAAGGAGTCGAGAGAGACGGCCCGTCCACACAATGAGCGCCGTCGTTCACAGGTAGATGACGATGCTGAGCGTCGTCGCCGCCACGAAGAACGCCGCGCAGCCCGCCGCAACTCAGAATACCCATCAACTCCTGGTGAGCCCATCATGGACTACTTTGACGAGCGCAACGGCACAGCCCACCGATCCAGCAAACGCACCTCGCGCCGTCCTCCTCCAGACGACGAAGTCAATCAACCGTACATCAACAAGGGCGCAGACAAGACATCGTCATGGGTCCAATCTCTATCCGACGAACCTCCTCTCCCACCACCCATTTCAGAAACCGTGCTCGACCCCCCGCCTCATGCGCGCGACTCTGGTGCCGCCTTGGAAGACGAAGAAACCCCCTCGCAAGACGAAGACGTGCGCCTGCGCATTGCCGGGAGGAGGGGCGCATCCAAGCGCGACAAGGCCGACCGCGAGCGTGAGCGAAGAGACGAACGCGACAAGAAACACTCTCGCCGAAAGAGCCATTTCGAAGCGCCTGTCCCCGTGGCCGATGACCGAGACCGCGGCGAAAGGGAAAAGCGCAAAGAAAGGAGAAAACCCTATGTCCACCAGGGATCTGGGGGTTATGAAGATCAGCCTGTGCGCACGTGGGATGGAAGACCTGCGTTGGAGAATGCTGCGGGAGGGGGAGCGAAGAAGGGGAGTTGGTTCAAGAAGATTTTTTAGCAAGAGGGCTGGAGTGGCCAAGATGGGGTTTTTGGTTTTTGTAAAGGGATGCATTGCGATGGCGCAATGATTTTGGTTTTTGATACTTTTTTTTTTCCTCCTATAATCAGCTTGTTTTGTTTATGTTTCTTATGTCTATGATGATGATTTGAGAGCGAGAGAGATGAGATATATATATAGTTATATATATATACACGCCTTTTTTTTTCCTGTTCTTTCTTTTCTTTTCTCCTTCTTTTCCTTTTTCTTTTCCTTTATTTTCCCAAACGTCTCGTCTGTTCTCGCCCCGCGTTGAAAATGCAACGTCCCCGGTTTTTTTTTTCAAAACTACCTTGATTAAGAGATTAATTTTTGTGGTTGTTCGTCTTATCATGGTTATGGTTACAGGAGGGAAGGAAAAGATACTACTATATCTATAGTTAGTTATAGTTATCTGGTCTTATTATACAAATTATTATGCTCTTGGTACAAAGTAGTAATTTATATATAGTTAACTATAGTTAGTTAACTATATAACTAGTTATATAACTATAACTATAACTATAACTATAACTAACTATGTATAGTTATTTGCATAGAATTCGAGTTTGAGTTCTTGTCAAGTTGAGTATTGGTTTAGAAGAAAAGAGGAGAAAAAAAAAGGGAGGTTGTTTTCAATTATTATCAAGTTGTAAAACTCTGTAGTTATACATTTTAAACATGTGTTTTGGATTTTTTTCAATGATTTTATTTCATCTATTAACTATATAATTACTAAAATGAGGGTTTACGGTCTGGGGATATTTGGTAGATAGAAGAAAGGAAGCAAGGAATGGATATTTAAGAGTATTTGAAAAGATGGATTTATATATAGAAAAAACAACAAACTTGGTATTTTGATAAAACACGGTGAAATTTCCAAAACACATCGACGCCTAGACCATGCTTGATAAGCATACACACAACATACGCGCTCGCTTGCTCGCTTGCTTGCTGGACAGCTACAATGTTGGCAGCTTCCGTATTCTAATCTACCTGTGCTAAAAACTCGTTGGCATGCATTCAAGCATCCAACCCCATCTGTCAGAGCTGCGTTGTCGCGCCGTCTACACCTTCCTCACCCATGTCCTCGTCCTCCTCGCTTCCCTCGAGTTCCTCATCCTCGTCTTCAAACCCCGTTTCAATCTGCGCCTTTCTAAGTCTCTCCTTCATGCCCTCGCGCTGCTCACTTTGCCAGCGCGCCAGGGCAGCCGCAGCATGAACTTTGAAGCCAAAGACACGGGGTTCGTAGCGGCGCTGTGACTTGGGCGGGAGCATGGCGGGGTAGACTTGGAAGAGGATGTTGTGGAAGGAGGTGCCAAAGTATGCACCGTCTATGATGGCGTGGCGGGAGGATTTGGGATTATATATGTCTTCGCAACGGGAGCAGTAGAGTTTTACGGGGGAGGCGCTGGCCACATCGGATTGGCCCATTGGGAGAAGAGGTTGGGCATCGCACATTACGCGGGGGCATTTGCCAAAGTCGGATTTTTTAAATTTCTCTAGCTGAGAAGGGTGACGTGTTAGTTGTCTGTTGTTTGGTCTTGGTGGGAAGGTTTTGCTCACCATTTTGGCTAATCCCCGGGTGGTGACAATGTACCGGGCGTGTACGAGGCCGTAGAGATGGCGTGCGGACTTTTCTATTTGCTCTCGCATGTCGTCGTCACAGTCAAAGTCGAAGACGTCGGTGACGAGGTCGAGTGCATATTGGTAGTATTGCACTTCGGTATTGAGTCCCGTCAGATTGAAGCGGTCGGTCAAGTATTCTTCGTCGATTTCGCAAAAATATTCGTTTCCTCGTGAAGATATAAACTGTAGCATTGTCAGCTGTGGTCGGGCATAATGATGGCCAGGGGGTGAAATGGTTTCAGCAACTCCAAGTCTACTCTGAATCATGGCCATCCATAGCTCCACAGCACGAAAAGAGCTTTGAAAAGTATGCAAAAGAATCACATACCCAGTCCCGCCAGTAACTTGTGTAGTCACTATCTGTCTCGCTGTTGAAGTCGTCCATGGTGCGCCTGTTTCGCGCTCAGGGTGAAAGCGCGCAAAGCTGTCGGGTCTCGTGTAGGTAGCGACGGGTGTTGTTGTACGGGCGGATGGCGCATACAATTGCTCAAAGGAACCCTGGACGCGCCAGTGGAGTGAAATGCGCCGCACAAGGTGGGATGGTTGCCGGATTGTGCAGCGGGGTTGCGCAAGCAGGTTTATCCGAGCCCTGACCACAATATTACCGTATTAGGAAGGTTTGTAAAGGGGTCGATCACTGAAGGTTGAGAAAGTTGACCACAACACTAATTGATTAATTAATTTTACTGAATTACTTTTACAATCTACTAGTTACTGTATTAGGAAGGTTTGAAAAGAGTTGATTACTGCAGATGGAAGTTGTCAAAGAGGAACTGAATTACCGCATTGGGAAGGTCTGGAAGAGCGTTGATTACTGCAGGTTGAGAAAGCTGACCATAACACTGATGAATTAATGGATTTTACTGAATTACTTTCACAACGTACTAGTTACTGTATTAGGAAGGTTTAAAAAGGGGTTGATTACTGCAGATTGAAGTCGTCAAAGAGGAACTGAATAATAACTATTACTGTATTAGGAAGGTCTGGAAGAGCGTTGATTACTGCAGGTTAAAAAAGCTGACCATGATCCTAATTAATTAATGGATTTTACTACATTGCCTTTACAATCTGCTAGTTACTGTATTAGGAAGGTTTGAAAAGAGTAG
>SSBG01000047.1:147409-169817 GCA_028220655.1 Shiraia bambusicola | reverse complement strand
AGGCACTGCGGGCGTTGTGGTCAAAAAGGACATAACTCCCGCACCTGTCAGGTAGAAATAGAGGATACAAAGGATAGCGACGAGTCCAGAGAATAAAATGGCTTACTACGATTCTTGAAAAACTGTGTTGAAAGTACGTGATATTATATCGAAGTCGATGCGCTGGTGGGGCGTGATCAGCTCGCTTGGGTGATCAGCTCGCTTATGAACCACGTTATACTTAATCTTTAACTACTAAGTAAGAAATATATTAAATAAATAGTTAAACTTTATATACGCGTTAGTAATCTATATATCTAGATCTTTAAACTCTAGTCTGCTATATTTATAGATATTAAAAAAATAATTATCTAACTTTAGGTTTTTACTAGTAGTAGTAACTATGCCTACTAGTATAGAAGTATCCTTATAGGGTTTATTCTTCTATAGTAGCAGTTCTTTAGGTACGCCTATATTATTATTACTATTATTACTATTATCTAAGTTAAAAGGATTAAAATTATTACGTTAAGGAGACTCCCTAGTAATATAAGGCTTTTTTTAGTAATATAAGCCTTTTTTTAGTAATATAAGCCTTTTTTTAGTAATATAAGCCTTTTTTTAGTAATATAAGCCTTCTCCTCTATAATATAACTAGACTTAATAATAAGCATCTTTAAGACATACCTTTATAGTATTATATTCTTAGTAGAGGCAAGTTACTACTTTAGAAGCTCTAGTAAGGTTATACTTTTATTTAATAACTTAAGTCTCTAGTATAACTCTAAAGTTCTATATACCCTATTCTAGTATATAGTATTACTTCTTTATAAAAGCCTTAGCTTATTTAGCTTTTATAAGTATATTCTAGGTAATAGTATTAGCTCTATCTACTTATTCTAATATTATCTAGGTATTACTAAGGGACTTACTAGTAGTATTATTCTTATTAATATATAGCGCGTACTACTTATCTAGGAGTTTTAATACTAAATACTAGAATTTTATAATATTACCTACGCAGGCATAGACTATAGTCTTATCCTTATTATAGTAGTATAACTTAATATAATTCTTAAGTAAGTTATTAGTATTATAGGTTCTATAGGTCGCTTCTATATTTAAAATAACTAGGTTAAATTAATTAGATAATAACTAGTAGATTAAGAAGAAAAGGTACTACCTAAAGAACTAGTCTTATAAGCGTAGATATAGTAGTATAGGTTCTTTAAATTCTACCTATTTCTTACTTTTTCCTTTATCTTTATCTCTATAGGTAATATTACTAATATCCTCCTTATCTTTAAAGACGTTAGATAGTAGTACTAGACTATTATACTTAGTAATCTTAGAAGTAGTAAAGGCCTATATTTTAGTTACCTATAAACCTACCTATAATATACTTAGGGACTTTTAACTTATAAAGAAGAATACCTAAGTACCTAGACTAAGAACCCTTATATATAATAGTAAGAGATTATATATATTGTAATTTCTATATAAGTTACGCACTAGCAGCTTTAAGTACTATAAGTATAAAAATTACGTATATAGCAATTTTGCTAAATATAGCTAAGTATAGTATAGTACTTAGAATATATATAAGATAATCTTTAAGTAATAAGTAGATTTATATAATAGATTCTAAGTATAAAGAGTAGAAGTAGAATAATAAGTGCTAAATCTGTTAGTTTAATATTTATAGGCGCTTAGGCTGTATATAGGTTTAAGCGTATATATAACTACGCTAACCTAATAAGGACTAGTATTAAGAAAGATAGTACTAGCTATAGGCTAGTAGATCTTATAGATCTATAATAGCTTCCTAGAATAGGTTATATAATATATATAGTTATTCCTTATAGACTAGTTATAGAATAAAAATATACTTTAATAATTATAAAAGTAATTAGATAAAGATAAGGATTCTCTAAGAATTAATACTATCTCTAGTGCTATTTCTTTTCTTTATTACTAAACTACTAGAATAATTCTAAGAAGAAAAGAATAACTTAATTAGATTTAGATTTAACTATAGATAATATAACCCTAATAATATAGGGCTAATTAGTTATAGAAAACTATAAGTAACTTATAAACGTATATAACTATTATATAGCTTAGTTAAAGAGATTTAAAGCTAAATTCGTACCTAATAAGTATTAGCTAATTTACTTTACTAAGAAGAGAAGGCTAATAGAAGACCTAACCTCTAATGTATTCTACTACTAAAATAGATAAACTGCTAAGATAGATACTTTTTCTTAGTATTAGGAATACTACGTATAGCAAGTAATGCTGTAATAAAGTATAATTAGTCTAATTTAAAGGATTATAATATTTAGATTTCTAAGAGTAAATAGAAGTTTATTTAAGCTAAAAAAGTTTATTTATAGGTTTACCTTATAGAGTTAAAATAAGAAAGAGCAGAAATTAAAAAAGTATTAACTATAGCTTAACGCAGATCGCGCGGCTAAGGCAATTTCTATTAAAAAGTTAAGTATTTAGCTTCTTAAGTAATAAAAGGCCTTTTACTTCTTACTTATAAGTCTTATATTATCTCTCTTTACCTAGAGTAACTATAACTATAGGTTTTAGGGATAATATATAAAAAGCGCTTATATCTTCTTATCTAGGTAAGTTAACTATAATATAGTTTATAAGTAAGTTACTTACCTAAGTAAGTTACTTACCTAAGTAAGTTACTTACCTAAGTAAGTTACTTACCTAAGTAAGTTACTTACGCTCTACTAGCGTATTAACTTTAATATAATATTATATAACTACTTTTAATATAGTTTTTTAAGAATTATAGTAAGCTATTCTATTTTTTAAACTTATTACTATTCTTTATAGTTATCCTTTATTTCTAGTTACTTAATAGGTATAAAAGTTATATTCTTTTTAACTATAATACCTATAGTACCTCTTTATACTTACCCTTTTTACTAGTATCTTACTAGCCTTATAATTACTATACTTTTTTTTAGTAATTAAGTTACCTACCTTATTAACTATTAGTGTCTCCTCTATCTGTATATATTATTACTTTTAACTTTTATACTTAGTCTATATATTAACTATATTTTAAAGGTAACTAACTTTCTTCTATAATAATACTATATTATATACTATTTACTAAGCGCCTTTATTTAGCTAGTAAACTTATTTATCTAAAGAGCTTATAGAGGACCTAGAGCGGTTTCTTATTCTCTATTAAATAAGTATACTCTAAGCTTCTAGTTTCTTTATATTATACAGCGTCTTTACCTTTTATATAATATTATCTTACTAAGGCCCTTTATAGTATACTGCTTTAAATGCGCCTTAAAGTAGTCTAGCTATATAAGCGTAAGCTAATTATTTATCTAGCTATTAGGGCTTACTTTAAGAACCTATTTATAAGGTAGGTTCTTAAACTAGATATTAATAAGAACCTTATCTATAAAGATAATAAAGGGTAGTATTAAGTAACCTACTTATAGTTACTTAGCTATATCCTCTTCTTCTTTTCTAATTCTTTTAAGCCTATAATAACTAATTAACTATAATAAAATCTTACCTATTATAAACCTAGTCTTATTAAAGTTATAGATATCTTTATCTTAGATAATATAGTTTATAGGTAAGTTACTTACCTAAGTAAGTTACTTATACCTTACTAGTATATTAACCTTAAGATAAAAACGTATAATACCTTAACTATATAATACTTAATTAGCTTATTCTAAAGTAGACCTATAGCTTACTTTATTTAATATTAATTTTAATTATATACTAAGCTAAAGACGTACTACTACTATTTATAATATATTTTAAAGAATCTTATCTAATTAACGCGCTAAAGAGCGTAATTAATATAACTATAAGCTAAACTTAAAGCGCCTAATAAAACTAGAAGAGGAGGTAATAGTCTAAAGGGTTCTTAAGTAATATAAGTAAGGTATAGCGCCCTTAAAGCTCTATATATAAGATATAGTAATATTATAAATCTAGAGGATCTACTAGCCTACAGCTAGTACTATCCTCTCTAATGCTAGTTCTTATTAGGTTAGTATAGTTATATATAACTATACTTAGATCTATATATAGCCTAAGTATTTATAAATATTAACCTAATAAATTTAGTACCTATTATTCTACTTTTACTTTTTATACTTAGAATCTATTATATAAATTTACTTATTACTTAGAGATTATTTCTTATAAGTAAATAAACTCCTTTAAGCGTAGAGTAGTAACTCTATTAGTAAGAACTAAGTTAATAACTTTATTAAGTATACTCCTAAGCTTAAAATACGCTAGAGCTATTTATATAATTACTAGTAAGCTGCTTATAAAGACCTAGTAGTTATCTAGCGCTAGTTTAAGCTAGTTAAGAATATAAAGGTAAAGTAGAGTATCTAAAATAAAAATATCTATAACTTTAATAAGACTAGGTTTATAATAAGTAAGATTCTATTATAGTTAGTTATTATAGGCTTAAAAGGATTAGAAAAAAAGAAGAGAATATAGCTAGGTAACTATAAGTAAGTTACTATAATTTAGAGTATTAGTATATTAGGTTACCTAATACTACTCTTTATTATCTTTATAGGTAAGGTTTTTATTAATACCTAGTTTAAGAACCTACCTTATAAATAGGTTCTTAAAGTAAGCCCTAATAGCTAGATAAATAATTAGCTTACGCTTATATAGCTAGACTACTTTAAGGCGTATTTAAAGTAGTATACTATCTCTTATATAGTTAGAAACTATCTTTACTTAGTAAGCTAATTAGAGGCCCTAGTTAACGCATAGGCTATATTAGAACTTTAAACTTTATTTAGTTATATAATTAATTTATCTACCTTATACTCTACTACATTACGCTATTACTAAAAGGGCTCTTTATATAAGTATATAACTAGAGACGCCTTATAAGTAGTATTAACTAGGTAAGTAGAAGACTTATATAAACTATACTACCCTTAGTAAACGCACAGCCTCTTAAGCAGCGTTAGGTAAGATCTCTAGTAATTTAACTTAATATAAGAGACTAAGAAGGACCTTTTAGGGCTGTTTTTACTACTAAATACCTCTATATTAAGGTTAATACTAGTCTAATTATCTTAGCAAGGTAACTAAATAATCCTAGCTTATATAGCTATATTATAATACATTAAACTTTGCCTATTTAAGTAGCTTAGTTAACGCTAATAAATTATATATAGAAAATACCGCCTTATATTATCGCGGTAATACTAATTAGTTAATTAACTAAAGATAGTTTCTAACTATATACTATATAAGGGATAAGAGACCTTAGTAAGATAATATTATATAGGAGGCAAAGACGCCGCATAATATAAAGAAACTAGAAGCTTAGAGTACGCTTATTTAATAGAGAATAAGAAACCGCCCTAGGTCCTCCGTAAGCTCTTTAGATAAGTAGGTCCGCTAGCTAAATAAAGGCGCCTAGTAGATAGTATATAATATAGTATTATTATAGGAGGAAGTTAGTCGCCTTTAAGACACGGTTAATGCGCAGACTAAGCGTAAAAGTTAAAAGCGATAATATATACAGACAGAGGAGACACTAATAGTTAGTAAGGTAGGCGACTTAATTGCTAAAAGGGAGTGTAGCGATTGTAAGGCTAGTAAGATGCTAGCGAAGAGGGTGAGTACAGGGAGGCACTGCGGGCGTTATAGTTAAAAAGGACATAACTCCCGCACCTGTCAGGTAGAAATAGAGGATGCAAAGGATAGCGACGAGTCTGGAGAATAGAATAGCTTACTACGATTCTTGAAAAACTGTGTTAAAAGTATGTGATATTATATCGAAGTTGACGCGCTGGTGGGGCGTGAGCGACTCGCTTGGGTGAGCGACTCGCTTGTGAACCACGTTATATAATATATAGTTAATTAAAGAAGGGTTCGTTTTTTCTTTCTTTTTAAAAAAAAAGAAACTTCTGCCCACTCGCGGAATCTTCTGATAATTAGCTAATATGCCTAAATTCGGCTGACTTATAACTTACCGAACCTAGATATCGGTCAGAAGGGAGAATCGAACCGATAACCATAAATTGTGCATACCGCGGATCTTCGCATGTCGCGTTGAATACGAGTGCGACGCTGTACCACTAAGCCAAGCGGGCGTTATCGTAGATAAATTCCAGAGGGATGATTATTTTAGAATTTGGTATTTATATATACTGCTTGCTGAATTTCGGCTGTTGTGCAGTCCACGGACGGCTATCAAGTCAAGTGTCTATTGGTAAGGGAAATGACTGATGTGGGAGCAGTGGGGCATTGAGGGGTAAGTAATTGACCCACATGCCTGCATTTCATGTGACTAATTCATGGCCGTGGGAAAAACTAGTATGCAAGCGCAACCGAACACCAACACCATGGGCTCTTGCGAATTCAATAGAAGTATAGAGTACGAACGATTCATGTGAAAATATTTGAAATTGTTAAACACAATAGTAAGACTGCCTAAACCGCTTCCTTAGCCACCCCACCAAACAATCTGAGTACCGCACTGAACAACTCCTTGGGCGATAGCAAAGCGTTTCCAGGGTGGAATATCTCTTCGAGATCTTGCTGCGTGACCACAGGTTTGTCATATCCTGTGTTCTCAACGACAATCGACTCGCGAAGCATATCGTTCTCCACGTCATCTGCAACCACATCAACTTCTTCAATGCGCTCTATCTTCATCTCTTCTTTTGCGGGTGGTGTTGGTAACGCGCTGACTGATGGGCTAATAGTTCGAATGCAAGATGTGTCGTCGAGGGCGATATAGCCATTCTCACCCGCTGAAACAAGCCCCATTATAGCGCCTGCCATGGTATACGTCCACAGTGGTTCCTGTTGGCTTGTGCTGTACACCGAAATCTTTGTCGAAGTTTTCATAGGTCGCTCTCGTGTTTCTCCTTCCTTTCCAATGAGGCCCGTTTCTTTCACGGATGGCAGTGAGATAGCAAATGTACCATTCTTCTCGTTTGTGGAAAATCGCACGGCACATGACCACTCGGCGCGGCGTTGATCAGGTGTAGGCACCGAGGTAAAGTAGACTGGCTTGTCGCAAACGAGATCCCATACAGTTATGCAGTCGGTGGCAATGACAAGGTGACGGCCAATGATACCTAGACCACACAAGAATGTCACATCAATCTCGGTCATTGAGCGTTGGATAGTTGCACGGTTGACATCGATGAAGTGGATCAGGCCAGAGTCCGATTCAGTAGTGGCAGGCACGGCGGCCACGAGCACTGAGCTGTCTGCTGACCATACCAGCTGCGATATGCTCCTAGCCTGATTGGGGCTCGAACTTCCATCAAGGCTCCACGGCTTTGGAAGTTGTATCGAGCAATCGAGGGACCAGTTAATTAAACCTTTGTTGCCGGTACCACGCACAATCATGCCATCTCGTAGCCTCGTCTTGGGTCGCCAGATGCGTGCAACATTATCTTCGCCTATGGTTGCAAAACCATGTTCTGTAGGATCGGCTACCAAGTCAAGTACTCGGCCGCTACCACAGACATCTGCCTCAAAGTGTGGTGCATCGATACGAGTTTCAAGGACCCAATGTACTTTTTTCTCGTCCCATCGCCAAATCTTGAGATACACTTCACGACGTAGCAGACGCTCCTCCTCATTCAACTCCGGTATGCCTTCGTTGATAAAGCTGGTGTCTGTTCGGGGTGGGAGCCATTCATCCACAGTTGCAAGCCACTCACCGTCGTGGCTAACCTGGATCAACTTGATACTAGGTTCAACAATACGACCTCCTTCAGGAGCTAAGCTAGGATCGGTAGCATTGTTGCGTGTCAACGCTTGCCGGGCGATTGGACGGTGGTTGGCAAGGTCGAATGTTTGTAGATACGGTTCTGGCCGAACTATTTCAAACTTGTGACGTCGCTGTGACGACGGCACAGAAAGTAGCAGCTGGCTCTTTTTCGGATCTATACTCATTGGGACCGGCTGTATCAGAGAAAATAAAGGTTTTCCCAAAGGCCACTCTCGGGGAAATTGTTCGAGGTCTAATCGACGAGATTGGAGACCAGCAATGTTTGATTTAGCGTCAAGCTCTGTGGTTGAGAGCACAATGACAGAGTTGTTGGCTAGGGTCAAAGCGTATGAGGAGCCCGTAGGAGAGACGACAACATTTTCAATGGCTGCAGTCAAATGCGGCAAATGTTGTAGCTTTCCAGTCGCCAATTGCCAGATGGTCAAGACGGTTTCGTCGCCTCCAGAAATGATATAGTTGCCTTTAATGTGTCAGTCAATTGAGATTGATCGTTCCCGTATAGTGCGTACCGTCAAGCGACCACTTTACAGAGCCGACTGCTTCTCTGTGCCAGTGCAAGCGCTTTGGTCTTAGGCCATCAGCATTATGGCCATCGTTCTTGTTTGACTTCTGACTACGGTCCAAGGCAGCGAAGCTTGCCAAGATGTCCTCAAAGACAAGTATAACACCGGTTTCTTCTCCAACAGCGAGGTCAAGATTGTCCCTCTGATCTTGACCCAACTTCTTTCCTTTTCCGGCTACTTCATGTGGGCGAAAATATGCATGGAACGTAGTAATATGCTTCGAGAATTTGAACTCCCTCCAAACGTATTCGAACTCCTGTAAGGCTGTCTTGCTTGTTTTCAAACGCTTACCGACTATAATTGATAAGGCGGTGGCGAAAATTACATATTTGCCCTGGAGTAGGACTTGAATGCCCCGTACGAGAGCAGTGGTTTTGAATACACGCTTCAGCTCGGGTTTGGACGCGTGAGACTTGGTACGTAGCGCATGCACATTGATGATATGCTTATCAGAAGCTTCATGGCAGAATACCAAGTCATCGTTGGAGCCTGGTTGAGTGATGACAGCCATGTTGCGGACTATAGCTCCGATGTCCCATCTTCCCAACTTTTCCCCATCAACCCAATTCCACAGTGTAATGAGCTTGTTCGAATCAGCGACATAAACTTGATTGGGGGTATTCGATGACAATGCGTATGCCGTGATATGTATACCCGGCCCAGCAGGTAATGCGCTAGCGAGAAGTGAAGTCTCAGCAGAGTATATCTGAAGAGATGTGGGGGTTGCAAGGAGGATGTAGTTCTCATCAGACGAGAAGACGGGATCGGTTGACAGAAACCAGCCTCCTTGGGCAGGCAACAGCGACCATCTTAAAGTATTTTCGCTGTTCTTCTTCGACTTTGTCAGGTTGGAATCGGAGGCCTGGGTTCTGACGGTATCCTTTTCCTTCTCCGTCTTGAAGCGCTTGATGATGGGTGCATCGCTTTTTACCCCATTTACTTGCGACTTCTGGACTGGCGACTGTCTTTTTGTTGTGGACTCTGCTGTTGGCGCGCCATTCACCACTATTGCTTGGGCATCCTGTCTTATACCTGCGTTGCTTTTTCTTTGCTTCTTCGTCTTATTCTGAGTCCCGACCGCACTTTGCCTCTTCCTCTTTAACTGCGAGTTGAAATCTGCCATATCAATGGGGCGGCCAAAATAGGTAAAGTGAGATTTTGCGAGGCAAGTTATTGTTGCGGAAATGTCGTGAAGCTCATTGCAAAGTTCAAAATATTTTAGGTGGTCCAAGCTTATCTTTTAGTTGGTTACTTAGGTAACTATCTAACCTAGTTGAGTAACTAGCGCGCCGCAACTTTCTTTGACATCGCAAGCTTCAATCAATGTCTATACCCCACGCAACCTTCTCAAGATTTTACTCTCACAGTCTACACAGCTTGGTCGCTTGAATCTTTCCCCATACGCCACATCCACCACTTGCACCAAGATGATTGTCCCCATCCGTTGCTTCTCGTGCGGCAAGGTACTTGCACCACAACCTATTTGAACACACAAACCATGGCACATACTGACTGTTTATTGTACAGGTCGTTGGCGACCTGTGGGAGAAATATATGGATCTCCTTGGCCAGGAGATTGACGAAGCGTACGCCTTTCCCTTCCTCCAATCCATACCCCCTTTACAACCCGCACAATCTACTGTTGCCAAATAGCAAATCGCACATTCGCACTCACCACACTCCACGATACTAAAACCCCTTGCAATACAGGGATGCTCTCGACGCCATCGGTCTTCAACGCTACTGCTGCCGTCGCATGATTCTCACCCACGTCGACCTGATTGAGAAACTACTCAAGTATGTTCCCAGCATCGACCGCGCTGAAGACTCCAGAAGACGTCGCGACGAAGCTGCTCATGCGTCCTGTACAGAGGCTAACTACAGAGGCTAACAACAACTGAACAGATACAATGCAAGCGAGCGAGAACAAGCTAGGGCGATGCGTGCTGGACGATGATAATCATGAACTACACTGCAAGCCCCGACTGATGTCAAATTACATGGGCCCTTGAATCCGAGTGCGGACCTCTGAAAGGCATTTTGCAAGGCGTCCTTTGCTGTGGGAATTTCAATTTGATATATCAGGTTCTGTCAGTCAAACCATACGAGCGCATAATCAAAGGAGTCTTTCTTAAATCACTTTTTTCATTGCAGATTTGACCATTTGAAATTCCTTGTCTACGAGACGATTCAGAGCCGAAATCACGATGACAAGCAGCAGATTATCAGCAGACACAAGCAAACGAATATAATCAGTTTGGTGGGAAAAGGTCATGCCATTCTAATATTACAAGATAATCTGTAAAATGACGACTCAAGCATCCACCCAACCAACTGCCCTTATGCATTCACAAGCATTATATTACGCCCGATGCCCGACGCCTTGTCGCGTCTTCCTGAAGATGAAGTAATCCTTAAAAAAAAACTAGTGCTGATTCAACAAGTCGCCATGCAAAAATTAGCCTCTTAACGCCTTTTGTGTGCCAGTATTACTCCAGAGACGCATAGATTCGAGAGATTAAGAAAAGTTGCAATCTGGTAAAAGAAAGACGCCAGAGGGCATCGATACCGAAGAGAGAATACTTGCTCACTTCTTGCTGGCGAGAATGCTGTACTGTCCACCACAATCGGCCCAAGTCAACTTCGTCTCCCTAACTGCAGTGTTGTCAATCATGGTTGGGTTGTCGATATCATCATCGGTGCCCTGGCCAGTCTGGTAGTTTGCTGAAAAGCCCCACGAGTACGCCTTGCCATCCTTATCAACAACGATGGTATGATCAGGCCCGCATGCGCCTTGAACAATGTTCTTGAGGCTGGGTAGGGCAGTAGGCACAATCAGAATCTTAGGTCGACCATTGTTCCTCATAAGGTGCTCTTCTTCCTTGATAGAGTCTAGGTACTCGGTTGTGAGGCCAGTTTGCGAGCCATCGCATCGTCCCCAGACAAGTACTTGTCCATTCTTGAGGATGGCGATGTTGTGATGCGAGCCAGCTGAAATTGATTCGACATTCTTGCCTTCCAGGCTAGCCACAATCTTCGGGGATAAAACGTTGGCATCTTCAGCTCCGGCCATGTAGGGGTTACCTGTTTCGCAATAGTTGTTGACTCCCCAGGCCCAGATATGGCCGTCTTCAGCGATAGCAAAGCCATGGTAGTCGCCACTGGCAATGTGCGCAATCTTTTGTGTTGGGCGCCCGTAACCAGTATCATGAAAGCCAAGGCGCGTTGGTGTCAGCGACTCATACAGAGTGCGCTCGGTGACACGACGGCCGAGTTGATTTTGCTGACCATTGCCCCAAGCCCAGACTTGCTTATCCTTGTTCAGAGCGAAGATGTGGTTGGTACCGCAAACGATCTGGGTAACTTTGGTGACACCGTCTACGTAAGTGGGATATTTGGCGGTGCTGATGTCGCGTTTGAAGCCGAGAATGCCTTCGTTCTTGCGGAAAGTACCCCATCCATAGATGGCGCCCTCAGTAGTCAGGGCAAAGGAGCAGCTGTCGCCGGCAGCAATGTCGACAAAGACTGTATCCTCTGGGAAATGCTCCATGGAAATCGCAGTCGGGGTAGCCTCCGAATTGTTCAGACCGCCAGTCTCATCCTCATCCTCGGAGTCTGAATCTGCATCTGCATCCCGCAGCACAACATCTTCCTGCGGAATATCACGTCCAAGCGCGCCGTTGTCATTGACACCCCAGCTGAGGATCCTATTGTCCTTGGTGAGGGCGAGAACGTGCATGCCACCGCAGGCAATCTTAACGACATCTTGGTTGCTCAGTGCCTCGTTGTAGCGCGGTCGCTTGACGTCGATAGCCTTCTTCGTTGCGCCGAAACCGAGTTCGCCCTGGCCTCCCTCACCAAATACAAAGACCTTCAAAGGCTCCGTGTATCGAATCGCATTGATCTCGGTCTTCTTGCCGCGAGTGCGACGAGGGCCCTTTGGTTGCGGTGCTGCCGCTACCTTTGCAGCTTTGGCAGGCTTGTCAGCCTTTGCTGGTGCCTTTGGCTCTGCAACCTTGGCCTTTTTGGCCTCTGGCTCAGATTCATCCTCTGGCTCGCTCTCCACGTCCTTCTTACGCTTGGCGCTCTTTGATGGTGCGGCGGGAGCCTCGGAGGCAGGTGTTGCGGTTTTCTTTGCGCGTCCTCGTCCAGCAGCTGGAGCTTGGTAAGTATGAAGCATGTTTGAATGGGACGCGCTGGGGCTTACGCTTTGCAGCTGCTTCTGGCTCCTCAGAAGACACACCGTTGGTGGCGGGCGCGTCTTGGGTTTTTTTTGCGCGACCTCGCGCTGGCGCTGCGCGAGTGAGTTTGGGTTTTGTGCTTGGTTTCTGCGTCATCTTGGACGTACCAGTGCCGTTGACTTTGACGGGCTTCTTCTCCGTAGGCTTAGCAGCCGCAGCGCGTGCATTTACCACCCGAGCCATTGTTCTCGATGCACTTGAGCAGATGGCGGCTTTTGACGTTGATCTGATGAGCGCTGTTGAGGTGGTTGGTGTTGTGGTGTGTGCAAAATATGTCGGGCGACTTATTAGGTATTATTCCCTATTATGATTATTTAGACTTGGAGCTTCGGGTTAGTTAACTATCCCAGGCAGGGGTCCTGCACCAACGCGCCTGCCTGCACCAGACCTACGTCACTGCCTGATTGGCTGTCAACAGCAGCGTGTGCCCGCCACAGTCACACACACGTGACACACCACAACAATACTTGGTAGACTCACCTGCGGCTCTTTCACACTTCTGCAGGCTTTCTGTTATTGTCTTATCCGTCCTACACACAACAATAACTAGGTAGTTAGCGGACGCGAGCACGAGCGCTGGCACGTGGGGTGCGCACCTGAGTTGACCGCTCAGCTATTGTTTTTTTCTTATGTCTACGCTCTCAAACATGTTTCGAGCGCTCCCTCTTCTTGCCGCAGTACTGAGCAAGGGATCCTGTGTTCAGCCAGAGGCGCCGCCTCCCCTTGCGGCCCCGCTGCGTGAGCTGCCATGGGCACAGCTCAATTTCCTGCATACCACCGACGTTCATGGCTGGTGGGGTGGTCATCTTCAAGAGTATGTATTTGTGACTTGTGGTACTGGATCGTTAACCATGTGGACAATGGTATGAGATCCTTGAAGTGCCAGTCTGACGTCGAGCAGAGCTTCATATTCTGCAGACTGGGGTGATTACATTTCCTTCGCAAAGCACCTGCGGGACAGGGCTAATGCAGACGGCTCTGATTTGCTTCTTATCGACACTGGTGATCGTGTAGAGGGCAATGCTATTTATGATTCATCTAAGCCCAGGGGCAAGTTCACGTACGAAATTGCCAAGGAGCAGCACATCGACCTGATCAGCTCGGGGAACCATGAACTCTACAAAGCCGATACAGCTGAAGGAGAGTTTTTCCACACAGTACCTGACTTCAAGGGAAATTACCTAGCTTCCAATCTTGATATATATAACCCCAAAACTGGAAAGCTAGAGCCACTTGCCCCAAGATACAAGAAATTTACTACGAAAAACCAGGGGATCCGTATTCTTGCTTTTGGTTTCATTTTCGACTTTACTGGAAATGCAAACAACACTGTTATTCACAGAGTAGAAGATACAGTCAACGAAGAGTGGTTCCATGAAGCTTTGAAGGACAAAGATCTCGACCTGATCATCGTTTTTGGTCATGTTGACATTCGATCGTCAGAATACGCCCTGCTATTCAAGACCATTCGCTCAGCACAATGGGACACGCCAATTCAATTCTTTGGTGGTCACTCACATATCAGAGTAGGTGATTGCTAAGACATTACAGCCTAATCAGGTGCTCTGGTGGATCGTGCAATACTGACCTATCACCACAGGACTACAAAATCTTTGATAGCAAGTCAGTAGCCCTGGAAAGCGGACGTTACATGGAGACTCTAGGTTTTATGAGCATAGAAGGTCTTAGTGCCGGAAGCACAAAAGATCAAGCGCCCACACCGCAAAAGTCTAAGCTGACGTTTTCGCGCCGATACATTGATAACAACCTTTTCTCCTTGCATCATCATAGCAGCCAAGACAAGAGGTCGTTTCCTACCAAGCATGGTTTAACCGTCTCCAAAGCTATTGGAGATGCTAGAAAGTCTTTGGACTTGAGTCACAGATATGGTTGCGCACCACACGACTACTGGGTCAGCCGGCGGCCATATCCTCATAATGAAAGCCTTTTCACCCTCATGGAGGAGCAACTGCTCCCACAGTCTATTGGAAAGTCAGATCGTATCAAGAAAGGAGGGAAAGCTCTTGTCGTCACCAACACTGGCGCTATACGTTTCGACATCTTCAAGGGAGCGTTCACTAAAGACACCAAATTTCTAGTATCACCTTTCACAAGCGGCTTCCGTTATATCGCAGACGTGCCATATAAGGCAGCTAGCCAAGTTATCAAATTTCTGAACAACGAAGGTCCGATTATGCTAGAAATGATGGAAGAGAATGTTTTCCTGCAACCTCCCGAGATGCTTGCGATGAGGCTCCGACCACATATACTAAACACGCCTGCTGGTGAATTCGCCGGCCAGCACCACGAGCAGACAGTCATCAATGCAAATGAACTTGACACGTTCCCCGGGTACACAACCCATGATGATGCCGGGGATGATGGCGATGATACAATTCACTCTGCAATTCAATTCTATAATGTCCCAAATTGCATTCAATCTACCGTTGGGTTCAAGACGACGGACGACCATGAACCTGAGACGGTAGATGTCATGTACAATGAGTTTATACAGAAATGGGTGTTGTTGGCCTTGGAATATACAGGCCAGAAGTATTCGAGCAACGATACCAAGAGCTACCATGATGGCAAAAGCTTTACAGATATGATGACAGAGTGGGTAGGAGAGCATTGGGCAAGCGACAAGGATTGCTAGGACGTCACGTCAGCATTGTTACATGGGTTGGAACTCGTTGAATTTGTACAAATAAAGATTAGTCTTTGATGGGCCGCTTAACTCCATATCCCATGTCATGTCATAGCATGCTTGTCATACCGGTACATGAGCCCTACAAGTCTCTGGCCCAGCTCAACCATACTCCGCGCAACTCTGCTGTCATGACGCCGGTGGCTGCAGTGCATTTCCCCTCGTTTCAGCAAACATCTTCTTCACAGCTTTATGCTCCACAATACTCTGTCCCCCTCCCACACTCACCTGCAGCAAATTCTCCACATACGGGTGCGCCCTACCTTCAAACGTCTTCAGCCTAGCTAACCGCTCTTTCCGCAGCCTGTTCTTGGGCAACATGCCGCTGACCGCTTTCCTAAGGACTTCGCCGCCTCCCCACTTTGCAATCAAGCGATCCATGTTGATCTCCTTGAGCGAGCCGGGGCGCGTGGTGTGTGTGCGGTATAGCTTCTGGAAACGTTTTTTGCCAGTAGTGTGTAGGTTTGCGCAGTCAATGGCCACGACATAGTCGCCGCAGTCAGTGCTGGGGTCGAAGATGGGCTTGTGTTTGCCCATGAGCGCGAGGGCGATGGAGGAAGCGATGCGGCCGAGGGCACGGGATTCGGAGCCAACGTCGACAAGATGCCATGATCGGGCGTAGGCGAGGCGTGTCTGGAGATTGGTGTCAGAGATGGTGTGTGGTGGGCTGCGATGGGGAGGTCCGATGTACCTTTCCTATGACTTGTGACATGGTGGGTGGTGTGAGGCCAATGGCCTGTCGCCAGAAATTATAATTATGCCTTCCTTCTGGATCCTCTGCTCCAGGATGTAATTAGGCACCTTGGTTGATAGGGCAGGTCGTCAACTCAATTGGTTGGGGTAGGTTGACGTGTACCTATGTAATAATCGTAAACTCCGTAGTTTGTTTTAAGCTCGTCCGAAATTCTCGAGTTGCGATCACGTGTCGGGCTTTCGGCTGCGCAGATCCAAGTCCGGTTTGAAAGCTACGTAAGTCGAAGACCCAACATCTTGCCCTTCCACGACTCCTCTTTACTCGAAGCATACTCAGAGTTGAGGATTTCAACATTCACCATGACGATCCCTACATTCGAAACCATATTTGCAGTTTCCATGACTTGTCAGTCATGTATCAACGACATAGAGGGCTCGCTTCAACATCTGAGTGGTACGAGCACTATTATCACTATCATTATCGGGCAGGTCCATGCACGTCATTCGGCAGCTTACAGAATATAGGAATCAACAAAGTCACTGCAGATTTAAAAGAACAATTAGTATCGATTGAAGGCACTGCTGCCCCTTCAGCAATTGTAGCAGCAATTCAATCCTCAGGGCGAGATGCAATCCTACGAGGATCTGGCAGGTCAAATAGTAAGTAGGATCTTGTGCAAAGTCACCAGAGTGATGCTGATGCAAGACAGGCGCTGCAGTATGTATCCTCGAGTCACACGCACCACATGTGGAGAACAAGGTGCGTGGTCTAGTACGTATGGTTGAAGTAGCGCCAAGTATGACCGTCCTCGACGTTAGCATACGAGGCTTGTCGCCTGGTACCTACTTCGCAACAGTTCGTGAGAGTGGCGACATCTCAGAAGGCCCCGAGTCCACGGGGGGGATTTGGGAAGCTACCAAGGCCAAGGCAGAAGGCAAGCCATGTCGAGGCATTCTTGGCACGGTAGAGGTAGCGAAAGGAGGAGTTGGCGCAGTCTTCTTGGACAGACCTATTTACATCTGGGAGATAATCGGTCGCAGTATCATCGTCGCCCGACAGCAAGAGGGAAAGTTTGACAAGAATAACTCGGATACGCTAGTAGGTGTGATTGCACGAAGCGCAGGCGTGTGGGACAGTAAGTACCTGATTTTCCTCTGGGATTGCTATTGCTGTTGCTGTTGCTGTTGCTGGCACTTTGCTCTGCTGGGATCAATGGACTGACGGTGGCTTCCATTGTTACAGATGACAAGACTGTGTGCTCGTGCTCTGGGAAGACTGTCTGGCAAGAGCGGGAGGAGCAGCGGGACCGGGGAATGCTGTGAACTCGAAGCATGCCAAGCTTTACTATGGGGCTGAAGCACGAGGATGAAGTGTTGATGGCCAGCCGTGCTGGGAGTCGATGTGTGTACTTTTTAAAGCGTGCACCTTGAAATTTAGGCCGAAACGGTGCACGCGCGAACATGGACGGCGGGATGCTTGCGGGTTCATGCGTTGATGCCTCAGAGGCTCAGAGTCGGACAGACGGGCGGTGGTACGTATGTAGGTACATCATACATGTAACATGGGTGGTGACGAAGCCACCTGGTCACGTGGATTGGCTGTAGTTGGTGGTGTGTGTGCCGGGCTGCATCACTGGACTGGCAGCGCTTCGCAAGGTGGCAAGGCTACTCGACGAGAAGTTTGAAGCAGCATGTCCAGCTGGAATAGGCTGGTGTGCGGAGTCTTTTGGTCTTTTAGTCTCGAGTCTCGACACTCTTTGCTGAGCCCGTTAACCGCCGTGGATTGCTGGACCTCACGATGCAGGCGGCCAATCACGACTGCGTGTGCGGTGCCAGCCAAGCCTTGTCCTCATACGCGCTGAGACTCAGATTGGCCTCTCTCCCCACCCGAGCCCTCCTGCTGCAGTTCTTGCACTCTCCTCCTGCCCGACTTCTGACCTTTGTCACCAGCTGCACCCAGTACCATCCTTTCCGCGGCGCCCCATTTGCACTCGTCGACATTTCCATTAGCTTAACTAAGTACCTGTGAATTGAAGACAACCAAGACCAAGACGAAGACGACCAAGACGACGACGACGACGACGACGACCAAGACGACGGCGACGACCAAGACGACGGCGACGACATACCCAAGCACCTTTGACGACACACGACGCTAATACACGACCCTATCCCTTCTCGCCTCACCCCACCCCCCAAGCCCCGGCGGCTATTATCTATATAATCAGGTGGGAAGCCATAGCAACCGACAAAGACGACAGCTTCCCTCCCAATCCCATACCGTGAAGCGGTAGCAAGGGACCGTCTTTGAGGCTTGACGACACCATACTGCCGGGTAACTAGTAACAACAACACTCGTCATGTCTCTGAAGCAGGTATGCGCCTCCCGTCTGCTTCCAACCGCACCTTCCCAAAAGTAACTGACCACTAATGATGGGGGTTAGGAAATCGAAACCTGGGTGGCAGCCCTTACCAGCTACGACAACAATGAGTTCGACGAGGCTTTGAAAATCTTTGACGGCATCTCCGACACTTCCAAGATTCTGTTCAATTGTGGTGTCATTCATGCCACCCTCGGCGAGCATGAGAAGGCGGTAAGTGCCAGACCACAAACCACTGTTTGGTAAATCATGCCCGAGCTCGCGCTCATTCTTTCCCTACAGGTCGACTGCTACCAGCGCGCTGTGCGTCTGGACCAGTATCTCGCCGTCGCCTACTTCCAGCAAGGCGTCTCCAATTTCTTAATGGGCGATTTTGAGGAGGCGCTCGCAAACTTCAACGACACACTGCTATACCTCCGAGGAAACAACAATATCGATTACGAACAACTCGGCTTAAAGTTTAAACTGTATTCTTGTGAGGTCCTGTTCAACCGCGGTCTCTGCTACATCTACCTGCAGCAGAGGGAGGCTGGTTTACAGGACCTGTCATTCGCGGCAAAGGAAAAGGTAGTTCCAGACCACGACGTAATCGATGAGGCAATTCGAGAGGAAGCAGAGGTATGGAATCCTGCATCTGTACAACCTTGTCAGAGATTAATTGTAATGTAACTAGGGCTATACCGTCTTTTCCATTCCAGTGGGTATTGTGTATCGTCCCAACGAAGCCAAGGTCAAGAACTTGAAGACTAAAGACTACCTTGGAAAGGCGCGTCTAGTTGCTGCATCAGATCGATCCAATGCTTTCACCGGATTTGCCGGTGCTGAGATGAAGAAGGGGAGCCAGGTCGCCAAGGATGACAGACCGGAAGAGAAGCTGTCCTTCGCTGCGACCAACCTGGTGAAGCCAGAGTTGCAAAGCAGAGCACGCCAGCAGTCGGAGCCCCCTTTGAATCGCAACATGTTCCCTCCTACACCACCACCAGAGTCGGACGGACGCAGACCGGCTGCCAGCAGCAGTGGAGGTGGCACTGCCGACGCTCCCATGTCTCGTGCACAATCTGTTCGCGGCGGCGGACCAAAGCCTCAGCCACTCAACCTTGGAAGAGCCGCTTTCGATCAGCCATCGGGTAGTGAGCCTCGCCGTCAGCCTACCCAACGTTCTGCATCAGAACGTCCTCCGCCAACCCGTAGTCAGTCAACACGCGACAGACAGCGCGAGTACAGGCTGCGCCGCCGTGGGTCAGACGACGATATCATTGATGAGTACTACGACGAAGAGGAAGAATATAAGCCTTCTCGTTCCAGCCGTAGTACTTACACTCGCTCTAAACAAGCTCGACGACCTGCCTATATCGAAGAAGAGGAAGAGGACGACTACGATGGCAGCGATGTAGATGACGCTGAGTTTGAAATGATGTCACGTTCTAAATCAAGGAAACGGTCGCCTGCACGCTCCTCCAAGTCAGGCGGTGGTAGCAGTCGTGGTGTCGGCGGTAAAATCAGGGTCAAGGTCCATGCTGGTGATACACGTTATGTCTTCATCTACCAGGACACGCTTATGCAAGAGTTTTGGCAGTCGATCAGGGAGAAGTTTGGCGTCCGGAACAACTTCAAGGTTGAGATCAAGGATGATGGCGATATGATTACCATGGCCGATCAAGACGATTTGGACATGGCTATTCAGACGGCAAAGAGTGTCGCCAGAAAAGAGGGGAGTGATCTGCCCAAGATGGAGGTAAGTCACTGTCACCATTGCTATTTTATGACTGAATTGTTGCTAACAATTATTCAGGTTTGGGTCAGAGAAGTAAACTAGATCAGAGATACCCCCATTGTCACCTTTTGCTATGATGTTATTTCTTTTTGATATTTATGGGGTTTCTTATAAATGCTTTCTGTCATCAGCATTTTTCAAGCATATTGGGCGAGCAACATCGACATTGGTTCCCTATAGTGCTCCATGATCAACCTTAGCGAGCATATTGTACCATCACATATTTTTATATCTTCACAGCCGGACTGTTGATTATGTCCACTTAAGACCGGGCGGTTTGGCGACGCATGTACGAATGGGAGTAATTTATAAGCACCGTCATCTAGACAAGCTTTTTGTGTTGAGGTTGGATTGCGATCTTGCAGTAATGTATCTTCAGGCCCTCCATGGTTTTTGACGAGAGAATGTGATATTCTATGCCGCTCAGAATGTGCCTTCAGACTTGGACGCGTGAATGTCTAGAAGCGCCACCAGCACTTCCGAATCACCCCTTCCACTAACCATTCACCACGCCGCAACAACACATGAATTCGCACAAAAAAACCCTGTTTCAATATCAAGCCACGTTCCCACCCATCGCCACTCCACGGTAACCCTTGCCCAACTCATTCCCACTCTCATTCCCATTCCCGAACCCAACACCTGACCCAAACCTTCCAGAAGCACCAAACCTCATTACCACACCACGCGAGTATCAGGCCATTCTGTTTTGGCTATTCTTCACAGGATAGTTATGCAATATGCAAGCAATTACATAATACGGTAGATATACGTAATCCAAAACCAACCTGTTTCTCTCTCTCTCTCTCTCTCTCTCTCTCCCTCTCTCGTCCTTTTTTTCCCTTACGTCAAGAGCACTCCAGTGACGTGAGGCGTGCATGAACAGCTTACGGGCCGAAACTACATTTTAGTGATGTGGCCTGATCGGAGGCAGGAAGTGTCTTGGGGATCAGAGGGTACAGGGAATAAGGGTAATTTCGATGGCGTAATTGGCTGGGGGTTAGTGTTACACGAGGCAGATTGGGGGGATTGAGGCATTGCGGGTTTCATGTAATAGTAGGATTTGTGTGGCGACGTTGTCGGGGATGTAAGGTAATATTTCTGAAGGAAAGAGAGGAAGAGAGGAAATGATTAAGCAGATGTGTGTCACGTGTGTGTGGGAAGGGGTAGGAAGATTTTGGGTGTGTTTTGATTTGAGGGCGAGAGGTGAATTTTTCGGTTATTAGTATTCTCGTTTCTTTTTCTTGGCAGTGTTGTGCATGAGGTATGTTTTGAATTGAATTTTGGGTGATTTCAAGGCGCTCCTTGCCTTTTCCCTTAAAACGCCGTTTGTAGATCACCTGATATTCTACTTTATAGATGTTTCATCCACTGTATTGGTTCAGTGAAGGTTGTCTTTTTCATTGATGGTGGTCATCGTTATGATCGCCTTGTTTCGGGCCTTTATTTATGCAGGAAGAAGAATCTCAGCCCAGCTGCTGTGCAAGAATGTTACGCCAATCTATGCGACAATATGTTAGCTTCATTGTCTAGGTATCCTACGCCACACCAGGTGGACAACAGGCGTCATGCGTCAGGTTTTCCGTCTTTGCGCAATGTCCCCTTCCCAGAAGTCTGAAATTAACATACAGCAAACAATCCCACTGCAGTAACAACGCTCCTGTTTTCGGCGCTTGTGAAAGCCTGGATCGTCGACTTTGCAAAGCTAGGCTCAGCGATAGTACGGCCCTTTCCGTGAATTTGCTTGGGAGGCATTGCGATGATCGTGTGCGACGAAAGTTGTCAATTGCGTGGTTGATAGAAACGATCAGG
This sequence comes from Shiraia bambusicola, assembly GCA_028220655.1. Classification (NCBI taxonomy): domain Eukaryota; kingdom Fungi; phylum Ascomycota; class Dothideomycetes; order Pleosporales; family Shiraiaceae; genus Shiraia; species Shiraia bambusicola. Next base: position 147,872 of record SSBG01000047.1, on the reverse strand, counting down.
ATTCAGACGAGCCAGGCCCTATTTTGCGATTGATGGTGAGCGGTGTGCGGGTAATGGTGTGAGCTTGACGACGATGCGCTATCGATGATAAACCTTTATGAGACTCTTGGCACGAGCGTCACCGATTCGGAGAAAGGTGAAATATTTTGCCGAACACTGTATTCTGCTATCGAATGAACAACTCCAAAAAGCAGCAGGACTCTAATTGGTCTACTACAAAAAAGACAAGTTAATATTGTAATTGGCTAGCTAAGTAATATCTTACCTTGAAAGCTTTTCTAATTGGCTCTTTAGCTATTTCACTGAGGAGGTACCGAAGTGACCCCGAGGACCGAGGTCACTTTCAGCGGAACAAGGTGTTACGACCCAACGAGGGACTAACCCCACTTTACCCTGACAGCTGCCTAAAGGCTCTCTGCAGCGAGAGAGCAGGCCACGTGATATGCTCTGTATGATCCCAAGG
>SSBG01000047.1:107479-135551 GCA_028220655.1 Shiraia bambusicola | reverse complement strand
CCCCCCCCCCCCCTCGAGACATGGCAGCCTCAAATCTTGATTGTAAACACATACAGGCTGGCACCTGGGTCTAATAAAGCATGAACATGGACACGGCTAACACCGGTCCTTCCTGAAAAGGGGGTAATCGTTGGAGAATTGAAAATGGAGGTATTTTAAAAAGGCATCGAAGTTGAAGGCTATGCGAGAAAGGTGCCGTGATAAGTAGGGTATTGAATTGATGATGCTAACATCTGAGCCGCCACGAATAAAGGGTTGAAAATTGGGTAATTTTGACGCTTGTGTTGTACCGAACTAGGGACGTGTGGCGGAAGTCGAATTCGTCAAGGTGGCGAAGCCAATGGTGAAGAGTGTGACCAATAGTCAGAGGATGCTGCAAGAGTTGCCCGAAGACCTGGATCGTGGAATTAGCGATTCGTTCAAGGTAATTAGGATAACTATAACAAAAAGCTACTACATGGTTCTACGCGAACGGGGAAAGTAAGTTGATGCACAATTATGTGAAATCTCTGCCATCTGACTGGACGTTGACGAAGTCTTTTGTGGGAGTCACGACGTATTCTGCATGCAGTGTCGATCCTTGTTACCTTTTGCTTAAGCCATATACTACTTCGTAGTTGGCTGTGGTTCAGGGATCACCTGCTTCAAGGAATTACAGCGCAGATCATACTAGTATGGAACGTGGACGGGCAGAAAAGAAAAGGGGATGATGACCTACCAACGCTGTCTACGTATCCTTCCAATCCACGAATACACAATCTTCAAGCGCTCTCGAACGCGCGTCGTTCGGAGCAACACATACTTTTCTTCCTCAACGATTGGCACAACTGACGCAAACCAATATGGGAACAATGCGGGATCTTCTGGGGGCTCCCCATAGACTTGGATGATGCGTTCCCGAAGCCACGGAGCGCTAGCCTCGCGCATTTCGCGCACGAATGACGTGCAGCTGTCAAGCAATTGTTGAGTTGACAGAGTTTCAATGGCAATGTCAGTCGGTAGAGGCGTTTGTGGATGCTCGCGGAAGAAGCTCTCGGCAGAGTCGCGAGCCATTGTTGTCTCCCGCTGCTCTGCAGCGCCCTCTTCCGCCAACGATATGTCTTCGACTCGCTCCACACGACCAACATTATAGCCGTCCAACATGCCATGAGCTTTGACTTTGAATCTCCCAACGCCACGAGTCTCGATGAAGCTGCGTCCGTCACGCAACAATTCATAATTGACAATCTCGAGTAGGGTGCCATATTCGAGAAACTGGGTCGCACCAAGGTCACCTTGCGGAGCCGAAGTTCGGTTGCACATGACCATGCCGAACTGCCTGTTGCCATCAATCACGCGTCGCATCATTAATCGATACCTTGGCTCGAACACGTGTAAGAATGTGGGCATGGCTGGCAACGACAATGTACAGATAAAAAGAGGGGTGTTGAGCACATCGTCTCCAGCCTGCTCTTCTGCTTTGACAGCTGCGGCTCGTGCTGCTACGAGATCTGGACACAAGCCATTCAGGAGGGAGTTGAGAAGTGCGTTGCCAGAGGTGTTCTGGGGCGATGCAGCTACGTGTATATCTCTGCGACAAAACGGACATGTGCTGCAGTGGTCCATGACACGGGCAAGGCAGCGGCGACAGAATGTATGACCGCATGTCGTCGTGGTAGGATCCAGCATTAGATTGTAGCAAACAAGACAGTCAAGTTCCCTTTGTGTAACATCTCGCAAGCGTTCAAGTAGAGTGGCATCAAGCTTCTGGTGGGGATCTACCGGTAACGACATGTTTTGGTATTCCACTTCCGAGCTATACCCAAGCTTGCCCATCTGAGCCATGGCGTACGTAGCCACGAGACGCCCACCATGCAGCACCTCGCGGAGCGCCTTTTCACTCGATTGATCCTTCTCTTCCGCAACGGTATTACTGTCATGTGGTGGAAATACCTCAACGAGCAGGGTGGGACTGTCTTCCATGGCGGACATATGCGATGCCATTTCTTTTTCAATCAATTCCATCACTTTTGTCAACGTCACATCAACTGAACATTCAGCACACGCATGCTCGGCCCCACATTCCAGCAGTGGGCAAGCAATGCCCGTCAAGCGATCCGGAGTATTCGGGTATGATATATTTGCGCGCGGCCGAGGGGCAGGGAGACATGTTCGGCAGACAGTATGACCACAAGGTAGCATCACCGGCGTGCTGAGTGGCTGCGAGCATCGTGGGCATTGTACGAGACGGACGAGGTGTCGAGCATCACGGTGAGCGTCCAAGGCGCCAACATCCGGAGACTCTGCTAGCACGTCATTGTTGACCATGAAGGCTTCGAGCGGCTTATGGCGTTGGAAGGAATGCCCAACGCTTTTGGCCAGAGAGCACCGTTTGGGTCTGTGGCGATTCATGTAGATATTGTGTATCCAGAGCAGTGACTGTAGCCGTGATATACAGCGTCAAGCCCCACTGGAGGGTGGAGGGGGGGGGCGGTAGAGTTTTTTTTTTTTTTTTTTTTTTTTTTTTTTTTTTTTTTGTGTCTTTTTTTTTTTTTTTTTTTTTTTTTTCTTTCTTTTGGAAGGTCTTTTGTCGGCTCGATAAAACAGTGGAGGAAGCAGACTCAGCGAGTCAGACCAGGACAGGAAGTCAGGAGGGCGATTTCATGCTTTTTGAATTTTCTGGATTGGTTTGGTCGAGGATTGCATTGATTGCAATTATATCAGAGAGAGAGGTAAGGCGGCCGGGGGGAAGGGGAGGTGGAGGGGGGGAAGGGGGGGAAGAGGAAGGGGGAGAAGCGGTGGCGGGAAAGGAAGACAGGACGGGGAAAGGCAGAGTAAAGTCTTGGGCTTGTATTCATGCGTGCGAGAGTGCAGAGGTCATCCATTGTGGATGGGCGAGGTCTAGGATCGGCGATCTAACCCAGCAGCCTCTTAGAGGTAGTATTTCGTGCACCGAGCTGGGTTTCCGTCCAAGGCGCGCCCGATGCGTAAGCCAAAATATGGTCATACTACGAATCGACATTTTGCCCGCGCATCGAGAGACGGCTAGGCTTGTTTGAGCGTAGCAGCCTGTCAACGACACTTGAACTCGAGCAATAGTCACCAGATAGAGAGAGAGAGAGAGTGTGTGGGTGTGGTAGGTACCTATGGGATAGGGTAGGGTGGGTATACCTAATTGCGAGAGCATACAGAGGACATATTACCACACACAGTTACCTACATAGCTACCAAGTATGTACATACATGGGACAGTCATGCCATGGCCAAGGCATGTGCAAAAGACGACAGATGCGCGCACTATGATTGTCCGGTGAAACTAACTGCACTGCATGTAAGGCAGGTGTAGGTATACTACGTACCTAATTGCATGTTAAAAACATGGAGTGTTGGCGGCTTGGTTGACTTGACTTGCACGCGTCATTGATGCAAGTCGATGCAAGTCGATGCAAGTCGGTGCAAGTCGACGGGAGCCACAGCGACCCAATGACAAAGCAGACTAGTGAGTTCGTGCTTAGTTAGCACTCGTCCCGTGACCGCAGCGAGCACCACATGGTAATATTACATAATACCTAATATTACATAATACCTAATATTACATAATACCTAATATTACATAATACCTAATATTACATAATACCTAATATTACATAATACCTAATATTACATAATACCTAATATTACATAATACCTAATATTACATAATACCTAATATTACATAATACCTAATATTACATAATACCTAATATTACATAATACCTAATATTACATAATACCTAATATTACATAATACCTAATATTACATAATACCTAATATTACATAATACCTAATATTACATAATACCTAATATTACATAATACCTAATATTACATAATACCTAATATTACATAATACCTAATATTACATAATACCTAATATTACATAATATGGTTGCCCATGCCGACTTGCCAGTCACCGACATGACGCACTGCACTCTAGAATCTTTGTTCATGACATGTCTTGTTTGCAACACTCCACAATTTTCCCCAATTCCACCAGAGCTGAAGTCAAGCCAAACTAGCTCGCTATGTAGGTACGTAACCTACATTACCATATAATATACCTCAACCTCACATGCAACGCCCCGTGGCGCCCCCTCCCAACAAACCACCTACCTACCTACTTACCGGACCTATTGTACAATCATCATGTTTGCCCCTCCCACCTACCCACGCCCAACGCCAAGAATCCATACTCGCTTCCGTTACGAATTTCAATCATCATCAACATGCCTTTGCTACCCCGTTGGTTCCCGACGCCAACCCTGACACTGACGCTGACACTGGCCCTGGCCCTGGCCCTGGCCCCGACGGCTCGACTTCGACTCCGACTTCAGACTCCGACTCGGATTCGCTGCTGTCCTCCTCGTCTTGCTCATCCTCTTCGTCCAGCACAATCTTCTCTAGCACTCGTTTGTCAAACAAGTCGAGCACAAATCTGCATGCTGGTAGACGGAAGTGATGTGCCTCCAGGATTTGCATCACCTTGTGGAAGATTGACGGCTTACTGAACGCCGTCACCTTTTTACATTTGATACTACCACCATCTCTGTCAGTCCCATGTTCGTTTGCTACAGAGCTTCAGAGCTTCAGAGCGACTCACGCTTGCAAGTCGTTTGCTGCCTTCTTCGCAAGTACCGTATTACCAAGATCAGTGGCAAGCTTTAGTATGCGAGCGTTGATGGGGTCACTATCCGTGACCGCAACTTTGACTTCTGTCTTGCGTTTCAGACTCATGTCGTCCGGCTCTGCAGCCCAAGGTGCTATCTATCACGCATGTTAGCCCGCTTATCATGTCCATGTTTTAGTACACTCACTGCAAAGAGTTTTTGAAAGTGTAGAGGCAGGCACAAGCCCAATGATTCGCCTGCATCATTGACAACTCCATCCCATCCGTGTTCAATCAAAATCTCCTGCCCGTGTAGACTGCGCGATATCAGGCCCAGGACATAGAAAGCGGTGCCTCTCAATGACATGACTTCCGACTCTTCTGCAATCTTTACAATCCACTGAATCACATCTGAGCTCTCAAGGAATGGCGCGCCTAGCTCCATCGAGCCAACGTTGCCCACAGCCCACAAACAACCTTTGACTTTGAGGATAATTTCTGCGTCATCGTCTTCCATGGCAAAATCGCGAATGGTCGCGGCAAATTCCTCAAAGTGGCCTTTATGCTTCAACAATTTGCATCCTTCTTTGGTCCTGGTGAGTTCGCGATAAAAGTGCGGTGGAACAAAGCCATACTCGACATTCTCGGGTGTGTCATCGTATGACAGCTGCGCCGAGGGCTTTTCAGGGATATCGGCAAGAGCGCGGGCCATGGACGCCTCAATTAAAGCCACATAGGTGTCGTTCCTCCCAAGAAACCAGTCGTCCATCTCTCTCGTAATGTAATCCAAACCATCAAGATAGTGGTACCCCACTGACGTTGACAAGAACCGAAGGAGCAGGGGAGCACCAATCTCTCCCAAATGATCTAGTGCAGGCCGGCATTTGACCACGAATTCCAAAGATTCAGTTTGATTGCATGCTTCTTCCAAAATCTTGATTGCAACTTCACACACCTCAACATCTGGGTCGTAGAGCTGTGTCACGAGCAACCGGATAGCCCACTCAGCAATGCCAGTAGAATCCGTCAGTAGCATAGGCTTTGTTGCATACTTGCGCAAGAGTCTGGTTGCGAAGATACGTATCTCTTTTGAGCACGATGTCATGGCTTTCGAGATAATAATGCGTAAGTGCCCGTCCAGACTATAGTCCATATTGCTCAAAAGGGTCTTGATCAAGTCATCGCGGTCATTGAGTTCAACAACATGGTAGAACATGTTGATGACCCTCCACCTCTCTAGAATTTGGATGCCTCTGGTATCCTTTGTCAACGCACCAAGGAGTGCAAAATATCCGCCAGTCAACGTTTCGTTCATACGGTCTGACTGGAAAATGGGTGACTCAGACGTCAAGCCACTCATTCTATCAAAATGTGACAAACACTCGGCGAGCTGTCGTATGAATTTACTTTCACTCAAATACTTGACCCCTTCTGGATTCTGAAGGAGGCTGTGTATCAAGGCGCATCCTGCTCGGACATATCTTTGGTTTGGCTTCGTGTTCTTGACCTCGGAGAATCGGTACTTGAATGGTCGATAGAATCCTAACAAGCGATGCACAAACTTTGTGACCTTCATGGCCTCATCCAAACGCTTGGCATTTAGTAGGGGGCCGTCGATGATACTTTGTATCAGATCCCAACGCCACTTTTGGAATGTGACAGTATTTAGCACCTGTGTCTCAAGCATCAACGACCGGAATTGCCCTTCATCCATTTGCATAGCCGCATGAGATTTGGAAGAGCCGGCTTGTCGACCACCACTACTTTTTTCGGTGTTTGCCGTGCCTTTGTTGGTGTAGAGAGACGTCGGCCCTGAGCGGTACAAGGTTCTGTTGACGCTGTCAACCTGATATATGGTTCCGATAGCAATGAATCGATTTTCTGATTGGAACTCGGCTGCCGAATGCAACAGTTGTGGGAGCACTTGAAGCTGTGCGCTCCATGACGACGGTAAAAGCTCGTTTGCCATTTTTAACACCTCTCCAAGTAGAAGTGTAGTTTTGCGCTTCAGGGGTAGGGTCAAGGGATCCTCTTCTGCAAGTAGCAATGCTGGAATTAAGCCTGCATGCAAGAACGCAGCCAAAACAACAGAGACATAATGATCTAATAGGCTCCATTTATGTGTATTGTCCTCGGTACCAGGGCCCGAGCCTTCGTTAATCTGTTGATTCTTTAAGTTGGTGACCCGACCATATGTAGTAAGCCGCCGCCCAGCGAGAAATGATGATGACCACGAGGGGGGCTTGATTCGTAGTAAATCGAAAAGAAGTTCTAAAATGATATTTCGAACGTGAGGAGTAGTAATCTGCAAGGAGAGCAGAAGTGATCGAAGTGGGAGGAAGTCGTTCATGCACAGAGTGAGTAAACCAGGCCAGCTTCGGAGCAAGGAAGCAATGACCTTGGCGTTCGCCTTGAGTTTTTCCTCGTGCTGGAGCCCATGTATGGAATTTGCGTCGGTGAACATGGCAAAAGGTGCCTCTAATTCGCGTCCGGATCTGAGAAGCGTGCGCCGTCGCGGTGTATCTAAAAGGTAAAGAAAAGAAGTCCCAACACTTTCTGCAGCGTGATAGGTACCTTCGCCGAGAGCATCAGCCAATGCACCCATGCCACCTGCGCTGACGAGTAACGAAGGCTTTCGTACAAGTATCTCAGCCAGAGTCAATGTTGCGATATTCCGTAGCCGATCTTCTGCGTGCTCAGCCACGGCCACAACAATTCGAACGACAGCACGTGCAATTTCCTCGACACCATCCTTGACATCGAGGAACGCGCGGACAAACTTCATGGCCTGCTCTCGTTCCACACTAGCTTTGCCCTCTTTTACGAGCGAGAGAATGACGAGGTAATCTGTGTGTAGTCCACGGATGATGCGAAGGGATTTGCGATCAGTGACGGCATAGCGCATCACTCGATAGGCGGCTGCCACCACCTCGCGACTGTCGCTGAGTAACATGGTTTGCATTCTCAGCCCAAAGATGGACCACGCAAGATCGTATTTCAGCGAAGGGTGACGCTTGAACAAGACCACTAGAGAATTGGCGCGCTCAACGTAGTACTCGGGTTGCATGCCTGTCGCCTCCAACGATTGCAATATTTCTGCCAGGACAAAAGTTGGTGATTCCGTCTCGTCATCTTCCTCCTCTTCCTTCTGAATAATATGCCGGGACGGAGAGCGAGAAATGTTCCTGCGAAACAGATACGAAAGTCTACTCTGTGGGTCAGCCGTCGGTGATTTGACCTCCTTGGCTCTTTGTATCTCTGCAGCGAGTCCTGACTTGAGCTGTGCGAGCTTTCGATTCGAAATATTGAGCTGCTCCTCCACCTGCAGTCTTTGGTCCTTTTTTGCATTTTTGGCAGTCAAGGCCTCGAGGAGATTCTCAGAGCCTATCTTGATTTTGGTTTCCTTTTCGATCTGATCCTGCAGCTCGGCCTGCCGCTGCTCGGTCGTAGTGTTATCATTTTCGCCCACCGTGATGGCATGCATGTCAAATTCTGGGCGCACTCTGCCCTCTCCAGAAGTGGTTGGCCTCAGCTGAGAATTGAAGCTGCCTGGCCCTGGGTTCGCGGTCGCATACGAAGACTTGACGCTCGCCGCGGCCGCCGCCGTCGCTGTCGCGGATGATGGAGCGCGGCCATCTCTATTTCGACTGGGCGCAAGAAGCGAGCCCTGATCCGTCATGTGGCCTTACCCGTGGGCTTTCCGCCCGCATCGCATTTCCCTGCTACGTCGGCGTTTTCCTCTCGCCTCATGTGCCGCCAAGTATCGAGAGCGTTTCCAGTTTGCGGGCGATGTGTACTGTGGCTGGGGAGGGGATGTGACTGCAGGAATGGTGGCGCGGGCGCACGTGAGTGAGAAAGGTGGGAAAGCGTGGACAGCAGATAACCACTGAGGGTATACGCGTGAATGTAATGGATGGCTGCTCCAATCGACTACAAAGTATTATTAGGTTGATCTGGTACTTCGTATGGCAACCAACGTCTCGGTGGGGAACATCGACAAACGGGTCTGTGCGTCGGGTTTACCTACTCCGTACATACATGGTTACACACTACAATTCCTTTGTAATATTTGTAACATTGTCATAAATTAAAAGTTACATTTTACGTAACATTACCAGACCCTTTGACTTGCCGCTTCGGCATCTTTGTCAGTCTGATCATTCTGGCCTGATATTGCCGCGCGATTGGCCCCAATTCCATTCATTCCTCCACGGTTGATAATCGGTCACGTGCCAGCTCCGCTTCAGGCCGTTATCCTGGAGCACTGGTAGCGGAGCTCGCCGATGGCCACACCAACAAATGGAAACGCATTTCCGCCGCCGTTGGCTTCGAGTGTCCAGAGCTCTACCTACTCCGTAAAGTCGGTAGTTAAAAAGCAACTTTGTGCAGTTCGGTTCGGCGTCCGCCGTCCATGGTTCCCAGATAAGACATCACTCACTGGACATATATTAGCTATCTTTGTTGTCCCTTTTCCTGTAGCTTCCCAACACTCGTCTCAACCCTTTCTACAACTGACCCTCAATTGCTCGATATAGCTAGAGCTCATTTGTCTTTGGCTTCTTTTTGGAACTAACATCAAGTCCATCCTTTAGGTCTCACCAGATAGCTTCAACCGCCATGTCTCAATTATCATATGCACGCTATGGCAAGGACAATGTCCGTCTGTACAAGGTTGATAAGGATCCCAAGACGGGTATCCACACCGTCGTCGAACAAACTATCCGGATCTTGCTCGAAGGTGATATCGAGACTTCGTATGTCTTTGGCTGAACCACACATGAGACAGCGCTCACACAGTACAGATACACTAAAGCAGACAACTCTGTGGTTGTCGCAACCGACACGCAAAAACAGACCACCTACATCCTCGCCAAACAGCACCCCATCGACCCTCCTGAGCAGTTCGCAGCCATCATTGGTAACCACTTCATTTCCACTTATCCTCACATCCACGCCGCCCACGTTAAGATTATCCAGCACCGGTGGACTCGTATGAGCATCGACGGCAAACCCCACCCATACTCCTTCTTCCGTGACGGCGAAGAGACACGCGTTATCGAATCTGTAACAAGGGAAGGCCAGGGCGTCTCAATTCGCTCAAAGATCGAGAAATTGCTGGTGCTCAAGAGCACAGGATCAGCTTTCCACGGTTTCCATCGCGATGAGTACACCAAACTCCCTGAAACCTGGGATCGTATCCTTTCTACTGAAATTGAAGCTGGTTGGCAATGGAAGGTCTTCAAAAACGCCGAGGAGGTTAAAAATGTTGATTTCAATGGCGCGTGGAAAACTGCCAGGGATGTCACCATGAAGGTTTTTGCCGATGACGACAGCGCCAGTGTGCAAGCAACCATGTACAAAATGTGCGACCAAATACTCGCTGCTGTCCCCGAAATTGACGCTGTCGACTACGCGCTGCCCAACAAGCACTACTTTGAGATTGGCAAGTTATCTTGTATCAGCATACAGTTAGATATGGAATGCTAATGCAATCTACAGATCTCTCATGGCACAAGGGCATTCAAAACCTAGGGAAGGATGCGACCGTTCTCGCTCCCCAAACTGACCCAAACGGCCTTATTCAGTGCACCGTCACCCGTAAGGGCACCAAGTCGAAGCTATAAACGTAAGACATGTAGTTGATTCGTTTTCATTGATGATTCACGGCTGCTTGTAGTTATAAAAGACTTTGTGTTGAACATCTAAGTTCAGTTCAGGGGACGATTGTATATTGAGAGTAGAACCATGATACCATTTGTTTTGAAGCTCGGAGATGAGTGAGAGTAGAAACACGTATAATTTGTCATAGTATAGGATCACAATAAAATCCTGTGTGAGCAGCCACTGTTTCTATACTGATGGCGAAAATCTGCTGATTGGATAATGACAGTTGGCTCTGCATTACGCCTGGAATATCGATTAGTAGACTATTGCACGCGGTTGCTCAAACTGGTAGTAGAGCTTCCTGCGAATATACTGACCGGCCCCTACTTCCAATATCTAAGAGAGTATGAGAAGCAAATGGACTTTCAACTGCCTCAAGCACATGGTGGGGGGGTGGGGGTTTTTTATTGGAAAGTGCGAAATTTGAAGAAACATTTCGGAACATCATTTCTGATTATGGAGATGACAAAGTATCTACGGCAATGTCCCTGAGCCGGTCGTAGAACACCTAGCCTCAGTGATAGACAGGCTGTGCTATGTGCAGCTCAAATAAATGAATGGTGGCACAAGGCTGAATTGACCATCACCTTGAATATTAGTGGAGGCCATTCACCAACCCCATCTCGTCCGATCCTTAAAGAGTAAGTAAAAGTAAGCTGGATTCGTCTTCCCTCTGCTAAAATGAACCCACCCCCACTCCCTCTTATCCAAATTACACTACACCCCCGACTAGAACCACAAAACAAAAAGATGCCCACCAATTACCGTCTCTGTAACAACAGGTGTCGGTCACATGTTAGCTTCGAGCCCTGTAACGGGACTGGAAGGAGTGTACCTTGTCAACAATGCAGAGAGTTTGGTACACTCCATGATCGGAATGGGATTCTTGCTTTTCAACGCATGATGTGCAGGGGATCAGGTAGTGTGGTAGGCAAGTACACAAAATGGATGGGAACAGGGATTTCAACGAAGCCTTGATCGTGTTGGGCCTGACGGTAATAATTTTCACTCGTTTTGTGACACTTCAGCGCTAGGGAGAAGTGCATTTTCAATCTTGAAGTCAGCAAGGGCCAGGGTAGGTGAATGAATAAATGGTATAAACACGACATTCTAAGTCTAACCATCAAGGAAGTATTCCGCTAACGCCGTTTTATCGTTGGAAACGAATTTATTTTGCAGTCGTTATTCCGTGTGTTGATCAATGCTAGTGGTGGAGACGCCGGTGATCGCAATGCATGTGTGCTGTACCAATAAAGCCAAAATACTGAATATCTCCAGAACACAACACGTCTACCAGGTCGATGGGCCAAAAGTGCCTCCTGGTGGTACTTGTTTGTAGGGACAAGCTTGCCAGTCGCAACCCTAATACCACATATTAGTATATCTTGGAATAGAGGGCACTTTAGTAGGGAATGCCAACTTACCTTCTTATAAACTTCAGTACCCCACCACTTGAACCCACTCATCCAACCTGGGTATATAATGCCAAAGAAAATGACAACAACACCAAATGCAAGCCCTGAATCAAGCGCCGCGCTGAGCATCATGTTGTACTTTTTCCACCACTCTCTCTTGCGATTCCTGATTTCAAAGTTGAAAATGTAGCACACAATGGCCCATACTGAAAAATTGAGCCCCGTTGCAGGAGGTATCCAACTGAGACTTCCAAAGACGACGGCGGGATTGACCTTCCGTAGGATGGATTTGCGGTCGTTGCGAGCAAAGTACCAAATTGGGATCGGTGAAATGGCACCTACCAAGAAAGCCCATACTAGTGGTCTATATAAGGCGCCAGGACCAAAGAAACGCCTAGGCCCTACGACACCCCAGAGTATACTACCGTTGAAATGGACCCTGGCAATCGGACAGTTAAAACCGTTGATAGCCTGTGGGGTACAGATTCCAGGAATATTATATAGCATCCAATTGAGTACACCAATTTGGGTCAGACTGGAAACGATAGTAACGGTAAGTTGAAGCTTGAAGAGGATGCGAGGCGGAATTTTCATGTAGTGGCCGAGTTTGAGATCGGAGGCGAATTTCAAGCCCTGTGTGGATGAAATATAGCCAAAGGTAGTGAAAACCATATTGGCGACCGGCCGGCCTGGAAACATGGCACCACATATGAGCTGGCAGATGAGGTAGATACTGCTTTGTTGATTGGTGATAGCCATCACAATACCGATGGGTATGAACAGGACTGCACCGATACCCAATGCTAGTAGCAGACCATGCCATGGAAGGTGAACCGGGTAGTACTCAACGACGAATATTCCCACTGCGGCCATGCTAATACCTGTTAAAATATACCAGGAGATTGGCGCATCGTCATATCTTGACATCAGTCGATTGTGCACATCCTGAGCAGTGAGCAGGTCTTCCATCTCTGGTTCTGATGTAGTACTGGATCGAACCCTGAGCATCGTAGGTGAGGTTGGGGATACGCTCTCAGCACCGTCAACCAGAGGTTCGTAATCGCGTGATTTCTCTTTTCGGATTTCTGCCCAAGAGCGAAGACCTTGTCTCCAGATGTCTTTGCCGTGCCATAAGCCCGTGTGTGATAGGAGAGCCGTAAGGGATGCAAATTGCAGTGCATAGCTCAGGACGTAGGTAATTGGAAGGTACACTCGGCTATAGGCATTGTAGGCTGCTTCATCAAAGAGGAAGTCTTTAGTCAATATCTTGCTTACGTCGTAAGGTTTCCCCCGATTGTCCCATACAGCAGCTGACAGAATCGGCATGTATGATGAGTACATGACATTCATATAGTCTGTCATTTGTAAGCTTTTAGATGCATGCCTGGCATCAGCATACACTTACACATTATCGGAGCGGCGAGCCACATGACGACCACAAGACCTCCTACGATATTCATAGCGGCCCAGAATGGAGTGACGAGCGGAGAACCAATGTATGCGATTTGCGCCCAATCAAAAGTTACAGGAAACAATCCAAGACCGGATGCAACTCCAAACTGCAGCATATTAGCTAGGATCGGCCATGATTAAGGAACAGTGGACATACAAGGTTAGCAACGACCACATTCCTGGGCGCAAACCATGTGATTACGTTGAAGTTACTTAATGCAGGGAAGAGTAGACCAGGTAGAAAATAAAATGCAACCCCGCCGATGAAGACACGGATGAAGAACTTGCGTGGAGACACAGTCCATCCATTGGCAGGTTTATTCTCTTCTTTGTGTAATGCAGTGAACATAGCAGTTGAGACTAGTGTAGCTGGCCAGATCATCCCGCTGGGTCTGACAAGGTAACGTCGAGTGAGGCCAGCAAGTGAGTAGCCTAGTATTTGGGTGGAGAGAACAAGCAATATTTGGTACATCAAGCCCAAATCTTGGTGATAAAACTTTACCTGCTCGACAATAACCTGTTGAAGTATTAGCCGCATTGTGGTCTGGCTCGTGGAGTACCGACTCACATCTGTTGCAAAGGCGAATCCAAAGCTGACATTACTGCTGACATAGACGCAGCAGTGCTCTTTTTCATTCCAACGTCCTTGTGCGAGCCAGAGCCGACATCTTCGCTTCCAGGTAGCTTTGTATAGTGAAGTTTGCGGGGAGTAGGTAGTTTTTTGGAGAGATCCATTTACAAATGTTTGATCAGGGTCATCGGATCGTTTGAGTACTTGGTCCCAAAGGAGGCCAAGGGGGTGAACAAGCAAAAGCGCAATGATGGGAGTAAGGCTAACACTAGGGTATCGTAGGGAAAAAAATAGGTTGGTAGAAGAACCAGCAATAGCAAACAGGACAGAAAGGAACCACATGCGGGGGGTATCAATAGAAAGCGAGATATTGTCGGTTGCAGCAACAGAAGCGCGAACCTGGGCGTAGGGTGAGTTATCCAATGGGTTGCCCTTTGTGTTATGAGCATCTTCATCATCAGACTCATCTTCATCGTCTAGATTAGTGCTACTGGACGAAGTTTGTGGTTCACCGTGGAGTGGTAACGCGCCAGCCGTTGAGTGGTCTAATGCACTGGCGTTGAATCGTGCCTCGAAACGGACTCCTTCTTGGGCGTCCAGATCCGGGCTCAATGTGGTGCTGCTATGGCTCTCGTCTCTCAACCGGCGGCGTGAGGTTAGAGTGGTCCCCTGGACTGAGTCGCTGTGCACTGAGCCATGATCCACAGTCTCTTCAGACCATTGGGAAATGCCACCGTTGGCAAGGTTGCTCTTGATCCTTGTCGTGGCCGGTTTTGAAGTCTGGGTCACATGATGCTCGCCCGGGTCCTCAGGACTTACAGAGAGAACTGGGAGACCTCCATAGGAACCTGAGGGGCAATCAGTAGGAATACTGGAAGCGTGAGACTGGCCATGCAGCTTGTGCAGCTATCCAGCCGCATCGCAAGGATGTGACATGGGCGCAGAAGATGCAGCTCAACCGCTAGCTTACCTGTACCTTGGGCCGGAGACGATCGCAGCAGCAGCGGCGCGCGCGACATCTGTGACTGAGGATAGCTGTTGAAGGTTGAGGAACGGAGGACAGGGTGGTCGGCATCAGGTCTGGTTTTAGATGTGGCTATGTTCCTGGCTTTTTCAGGCACACCTCTGGCTGTGGGGGCAGGAGAGACGGAAGAGGTGGCGGCCAAGTTGGCGGCGCCGTTGCGACCAGAGTCACCAGACAAACAACGAGAAGCGGCAAACAATGACAACTCATGCCCGGCCTCCTCAGCCATAGGTATCATATAGTATATGTATGAGTTGTTAGCGACGGCACACAGGGAACAGACTGCACCCAAACAGGTTTCGCGTGGGTGGTTAGGTATGTATCAGACGATCAGATTAAGCCGCCATATGTTGTTGGTCCAGCAAGATGATCTGATTAGATAAGTGCCTCGGGCCGACGACGGGCCGTGGACCAATTGCATGTGTTGCGTCCCACGCGGCCACGCCCTTCCTGGATTCCTGGTTTCTGATTGACAATTACGGTAATTAATAATACTCCGTACATAATTATAATTATGCGCCTAATCACTAATAAAAAAGCTGGCGCTGGTGCCGCGTGCGGCTGGCTCGGCTGGCATAGGTATTAATATTGTAATATTAATAGGTACTACTAGGTACTTAGCTAGGTTAGTATAGTACCTATGTACTCCGTAGGTATGTAGTAGTACATAACTAGGTGCCTGTAACCTACCTACTAATAATGTACAATTGCCAATGACTGCCGCCGCCCTTCTTCAATGAGTCACACGAGCGATAATTATCCTTACTCCCTGCCTATCGTTGCATGCGGCTAGGCAGAAGGGCAGCTTATAACTACATACGTATACATACATACATACATATATATATATATATAGTTATACATACGGAGTACATACCTCCTGGAAAGTGACGTCACTGACGTGTGATTCATCACTGCAGGTCCACGTGCCCAGGAATGCCCGCATGGCCTTCTGGCCGCTTGTGACTCCGAGTGTGACCATGATTAACAATCAGCCCGTCTACCATAGCAATGGCGCCCTCAGCATCATCCTTGTTATACAGAAATAATCCTTGCAGGGCCGCTGTGCTCACTGAATCCATCAGTCCCAGAGCCTTGACCTTGGCCATAAATCTTTGCTTCGCTTCACCGCATGCATCAAACTCTGCGTAAAACCGATCCCACAGCTGCTCCATTTGATACTCGGTCGCTTCGCCAAGTCGCACCGTCATATCAACACGACCTGGCCGGATCAGCGCCTCATCCAGCCTCTCGACATGATTGGTGGTCAAAAAGATTATACGCTCTTCGGCGCTCGCAACTCCATCGAGTGCGTTGAGCAGGCCCGAGAATGTGACAGACGCGCTTGCGTATCCATCAGCGCCGGGCTCCTTGCGGTTCATAAAGGCAACATCAACGTCCTCGAGCAGGACCACGGTTCTACGAGGTACCTTGGTCAGAAGATGGTTCAGACGATCATCTGTAAGGCCCCGCTCACTGACGTTCAGTATAGCAATGTTGAAGTCCAGATGACCTGCAACAGCTTGTATGAAAGAACTCTTGCCGGTGCCCGGAGGACCATATAGCAGATAGCCTCTTCTGTATGGTATGCCACGGTCAAGGTACCATGTGCGCGACGAGATGAATGCCTCCATGTCCTCGATAATTCTCTCCTTGACGCCACGCTCGAGTACTACCGATTCGAGGGGGCGCTTTCGCTTTGCTTCTCCAAATTGTTGCCACATTGTACCCATTGAGTTATATATCAGAGTTTTTCCCTCTTGCGACTGCTGATACAATTTATGCGCATCGGCAAAAATGTCTTGGAACACATTGCGATGCGAGTATAAAGTAGTGAGGCTTATGGTTTCAAAGGGCACGCCATCTTTGACACTGAGTGTATTTCGTTCTCGCTGCCTATCGACGAGGATGAAGGCATTGCGATAGCGCAGGAAGTGTCTTCCCGGCCCAGGCACAAATGAAAAATGGGCAGTGTGCGAGGGGCCATCTTGTGGCAGATAAGTCTGAACTTGCAGGTGATGCATTCGCGGGTCGATGCGATTGAGCACTTTGGCAAGCAATCCACTTTGCGGTGGCGGTTGTGTTCCAGCTTGCTGTGCTCTGTGGTAGGTCGTCATCCATTGGAGGACCCATGGATAGGCTTCGTCATGGCGAGTCACCTCGAGATCAACGAGCATTCGACGCCGCAGGAATGCAGCGCCATGCTGAAGTCCCTTTTGTCCTGTACGCGCCGCAACCCCAAGAGCGGCAAGACCAAAGCCCTATGGCATCAGTGAGCACACGTCCATCTCACAAAGACTAGCACTAGGATCAACCATACGGCGGTAAAAAAGGGATTCTCAGAAACCTGAGAGAATAGCGAGCTAGTGCCCTGACCGGTGGTGGCAGTCAGTTGCTTCGCGAGCTCTTGACTGGGTGTGTTGGCCATAAGCTGCAGAGACGCGCAGACGTCAGGTATAGTTACAGCCAAGCCTGGGTATATAGTATAATAGTAGTACGGAGTAGTTTGCACTGTTTTACATACTATATAATCTTAAAAACCAAGATAACACATAGATAGGATGATTATTCTGAGAATAAGAGACAAGAGCAGGTAGCATCTGTAGAAAGCCTCAAGGTTCAAGGTTGTCATCTGAAGATGTTGGGGAAGGCGCACCCTGCCAGATGGTCCCTGACTCCCTCCTGCGCTTGGCCTAACCTAGTTAGGTATTGCTAACCGTGCCGTATCTTCATAACCATTGATTTTCACCCGTAGCTTCTTGATTCCTAGTCTTACACTGGAGCAATCCGTGACTTCGTCGTTGAGGCGGTGCGTCTACACATCATGGCTACTGTCAATATTGGCAAATCCTATTTCGAAGCTCTTCTCAGACGGTGCATAACTACCTCCTACCTACTCTACCTATTTTGATGGCAACATGAAGTAGCCTGAATTGTTTGCTAATGAGTTGCATAGGGCACATTATGTGAGTGCACAGCCAATGTCATCGACATGCCGTGCCTCTGACCTGATTCGGGATTCTCAGCATACCTCTAGTCAAGATTTTGATCATGGTCCTAATCTATCCGACCATGTTACCATCTCCAAGGCGGAGCACGATTGTTTGGTAAGTGCCCTGTTTGTCCTGAGAAGCTTAGCCTTGGGCCTGTACTCTGCGGATATCTGCTCATTAGATATCATGGTTCTTTTCCCCAACCTAGTAAGGCTTCGTCACTGACATATCTTTTTCATAACAGCTCCAAGCGTCACGAGAATACAGTATGTCTTGGTCTACTTTTATCTGAAAGATCTAACACTGCCGTGCCAAGCAACAAAATTGCAATATACTGAAATTGAAAAATTGTAGATACACTCAAGAATGCGTTGTTTCGTGGCGGCTTGACCAGTGAAACTCTGGAAACATTGTTAGAAGGTGAAGACAGAGCCACAGTCGACGATACTGCAGAGTACGACCACGATGAGAAAAATACTGGCCCATTTGGAAATACTGTTCTGATCGATTCCAGTACTATGCAATGCACTGGAAGCTCGCCGTACTACGATGACAAGATGGGACCGACCTTGCATCCTGGAACACAGTATCGACCTTCCTCTCAGCGACCTATTAGTTACAGCACGGCTGAGTCTTCCGACAGCCACAGAGAAGATGATGGCCATAATGAAGAGTCAAAGCAGCCAATTCCGTTGCATGACCAACGGACGGTACTCGTCACCGGCCTATCAGACCGCACCACACACAAAGACCTAGCTGGAGTGATTCTTGGAGGCAGGTTACTGGACATTTTCCTTCGCAGCGATCGGTCAGCATCCATTTCATTTGTCGAGGGAGCAGCAGACTTCCTTGCATACGCAAAACGCAATGATATCTACATACATACGAAGCGTGTAAGTAAAAAATGAGCCCTGTGACAAAGACCTTTATTAAGCACTTTTAGCTTGAGTGCCGCTGGGCCGACCGCCAATTCCATGTGCCTCCCCACGTTTCAAACAAGATCGCTAGTGGAGCAACACGAAATCTGGTTGTTCGAGGAGGTGCCCATAAGCTTACCACTGGCCAAATCCTAGATCATCTAGATCACATTCACAATTTGGTCGTTGTCGATATATTTATCAAGAATGGTGACATACATGTCTCCACCAATTCAATTCATAATGCGCTCTTCGCAAGAACGTGCATGATGTCGCGTGCACAATACAAGGGCATACGCATCGAATACTACGCGGACGAATGCGCTGCTCGTCTACCGCGTCCTACTTTGAGATCCTACACGCCTACACCAATCGCCAACCTGAAGCCAATGTCCGCCACCAACATATATGCTCTACTTGACGATGGGTCTGAACTGGAATCTGAATCTGAGAGTGAATCTTGCATGAACGAAGGGATTCAAATCGGGCCCCGTCAATGGGCAGACGCTACAGTAGCCTGACTTGCTCACTGACACTCGGTTTTCGCAAAGATCATACACGCCATTTTCTGGGACGCTTCAGCGCCAGCATCGCCTGATCTTTTCTTCACCGTTGACTTTGGTAACCATGAAAGGTTTTCATACTCTGCGGCCATATGGCAGTGGCAGGCACAGTCATCGTCGCAAAGAGGGTATAAGCTACTATTTTACCTGCACAATGTACGGCGTGGCTCATATCAGGAACAATCCATGGCCGCCTGGTCTTTCAGCATTCAGAAGTAAGAACAAGCGTGACACCAATATAGTTTAGATACCCCTGCGTAGCCCAAACCTCCAGATGATTACGTTTAATGTATTGTACTTATATAGTTGAAGTGCAACGTGATTTTATGATTCTATAGTTCTTCCTTACGTGACTATGTAAACAATTTACTGGATCGAATCTTAGTAATTACCTAATAATAGTACCTAGGTACCGGCCTAGGTACATAGATAGTTACTGGCTCCGCAGTGGACCCTAGCACCCTAGCTAGCCGCTGGACTACAACATCAGCGAACCTTACGACTACCCAATCTCGATTATTCCCTACCTGCTTCACGGCCAGCAAAGAAAATGTCTCAAATTATTAAAGTTGCGGTGATTCAGCTGTACCCGAAAGTACGTCAATCCAAACCTTTGGACTAGTTATCTAGGAAAGTGGCAGCAAATTGACTAACCTCGGTAGCCTTTGCAACTGGAGCACAACTTCAAGAAAGCAGAAAACTTCATTCGATCAGCAGCAGCCCAGGGTGTGGAGCTTGCCGTTCTGCCCGAGTACCATCTGACCAACTGGCTGCCCAAAGATCCAAGTTTCCTCGGCCTCTGCGATCAATGGGAGGCGTATCTACAAAAGTATCGCGAGCTAGCAAAGGAATGCCAAATTTGTTCGTTTCCCTAAATATCGTTGCATCAAGTAATTTTATTAGCTGGCTAATCTATATAGGTATCGTTCCAGGCACAATTGTCGAAACCCACAGAGACGCAGGTAAAGAAGAAGATAAACTGTTGAACGCATGCTACTTCATCGACCACAAAGGCAACATTGCAGGACGCTACGTTAAAAAAAACCTCTGGTACGTAGTTAAAGAGCACAAACTTACAGACAGGTCATCCTGACCTTATTCTGCCATTTGCGGTCCCGAAGTATACATGTCCGCCATGGTACTTTAGCCTTAAAAGCCATCATGAAGCTAAGCACGTTCCATTCTTCTAGGGGCCCGGAACGCGATCATCTCAGTGGCTCGGGCCGCGACATCCACGAGGTATTCGACACGCCAATCGGAAAGGTGGGATTGCTTGTATGCTGGGATCTAGCGTTCCCTGAAGCTTTTCGCGAACTCATTGCCAACGGTGCCAAGATCATGTAAGTTTTCAAAAACAAGCAAGCATCCCTTCACTCACATTTTCTCTCTCTTCTGACGATGAGGGATTATAGTATCATCCCCACGTTCTGGATGCTCACGGATTGTAATGAAGCGGGATTAAAATTGAATCCTTTAGCTGAAGCGCTGTTTTTGGATTCAATGCTTACGGCGAGGGCTTTTGAGAATACATGTGGTACGTGATGGGATTTTGTTTCTTATCGTGTGTTCATACAGTACAGGCTGACCACTGTAGCGGTCGTATTTGCCAATGCTGGCGGACCACCTGGTCGGGGATATGCAGGGCTGTCCCAAGTCACTGTGCCGTTCGCGGGAGCCCTGACTAAGCTTGGATCATGTACAGAAGGCATGTCGGTAGTGGATATTGACATGCAAATCCTGGAAGATGCAGAGCAGAATTACAAGGTTAGGAGTGATCTTGCAAGCGAAGGATGGCACTACGACTATCGACACTCAAAGCAGGAGAAACTTTGAGGCCATGTAGTTCATAGGAGAATTAATGTTTTATTGGGTCCCAGCTACTGTGATCCATTGGTTACAAAGAGGTAACATGACCGCAGCCTCCTATGTAAAAAGCATAACACACAAAGTAGAACAATCTGGTTGCTGGTATAATAATACCAAGCAAACGCCACAACCCTTTTCGATGATTCGAAACAGTAATACTCACTCATAAGCCAGCTTAAACAGGCGGGATGCACAAGGCCTTTTCATCGAAGTTACATTAGCTCCACTACTTCGTAGCTGCCGTCGCTGTCGTCGCTGTCATTTCGCGTCATATCTGCCTTATCAATCGTAACGACGCCGTCAGGTCCAGTGTCCCAGGTTTCGCCAACCACGACAATTCTCGTTTTGCCTTTCTCAAGGAATTTGTTCTCGTCAGCGGCGAGTTTTTTGGCCACTTCTAGTTCGTATATCTTTTTCCAGAACTGTCGAAAGGCATTTTCGTCGGTGAAGGACAATTCAGCAATGCAATCGCAATCGAGTTCAGTCATGTTTCCTCGCAGTGTCAGAGTAGGACGGTCAGGATTTGCTGGGCCACCAAAGCCTTTGCGGCTGATGCGCGCAAGGTAGCGGCGGGCGAATCGAAGAGGCCATACTTCTTTGATCAAGGAATAGGCCAGTGGAAGATGTTTGTGCTCGTAGTATTCTTTAAATTCTTCAAAATTGAGACTTGGTTCTCGTGTGACGAATAAAAGGATGGTATAAGTCATGATGTACAAAGGTACTTTGCAGAGGCAGACTAGTACCTGGTGCAGCGAAAGGGATAGTAGGATATAGCAAATGTGTATATGGACAACCAGCGACGAAGATGCAAGTATTATATATTTGCTTCCATTTTGCTTACCATGGTTCTGGTGAATAGAATCTGTGCTTTCAAGCTGTGCCAACCCGAATACAGAAAAAGCGAACGGATACTGGTACTACAAGACACGGACACCTACGAACAGCGGCATGGCCATGAAGCAATCTCAGCAGTGTAATGCACTAAGCGAGCATCGAGATGGAGGGCGTCCTGCTCAGGCGGCACAGACTCGCCAGAGTTGCTCAAGGACCAGGGCAGCCAGGCAACCAGGCAGCTAGGGCTGATACTGGCGATTCAGGGCATGAAACCGTCTGGCGATGAAGGTGTACAGCGGAATTTGGGGGCGAAGGCCAGCGGGCCCCCTGCCTGTCCAAGGCTTCACCCGGCGGTGGCCATGCTGGATACAGTCTGGTATGCAGGCCGAGGGCCAGAGAGAGAGGAGAGTGGAGAGTGGAGAATGCAGAGTGCAGAGTGCAGAGTGCAGAGTGCAGAGTGCAGAGTGGAGAGTGGTCACGGGACGGGCAGAGATAAGCTGTGCTGCGAGCAGTTATCGATAACGGTCTGCCAAGCCACGCACAACTGAACGCCAAAATCGAGCAAGTGCGGCCCAGGTGGTGGTGGGGAAGAAAGGGAATTTCTGGTTTTGATCAACACTACGACGACGACGGCGACGACGACGACAACAACAACAACAACAACGACAATTGTTCCTTTACTTTTGCCCGCCCAGGCCCGCCTCCGAGTGTCGCGCTGCAAGCCTCACCGACCACAGCGATCATGTCTCTGCGTGAGCGTGTTCCACCCCAATACCAAAACAGCGACGCCGCCAGACGCCTGCCGGACGACGAGTCCGATGTCGAGGAGGAGGCGCTCGTCAACGACTACCGCGAGCAGGTCCAGTACGATGGCATGGACGACCTCGATCGTATGCCGTCCATGACGAGCAATCAGGATATTCATGCCCAGCTGCAGGCCGCCGCCACGCCGCTAGAATTTCAGGCCACTCTTGAGACCAAGTTTGCGAGCTATGACAACTATTGCAACCTCTTTCACTATATCCTGAACTCGGAGGGGCCTGTGGACCTCGAAGTACCAAACGTGAGACATGCCCACATGGCCAGACATAAGCTGGCGCTAACATGTTGTGTAGTATTACTGGGCATGGGATGTCATTGACGAGTTCATCTATCAGTTCAACAGCTTCTGCGGCTACCGCCAAAAGGTTGCCTTGAAGAACGACAATGAGGAGGAGATTGCTCTTTTGCGGGAAAACCCCAACACCTGGGGCTGCTACAGTGTGCTCAATGTCCTATACTCGCTCATCCAGCGGTCGCAAATTAGTGAGCAGTTGGCAGCCATGAAGCGCGGCGAAGACCCAAATGCCTATGCGGGAGAGTATGGCTCGCGTTCGTTGTACAAGATGCTGGGATACTTTTCCATCATTGGCCTGCTGAGGGTGCATTGTCTGCTCGGTGACTTCAGTCTGGCACTTAAGACGCTGGATGATATTGAGCTCAACAAGAAGGCCATGTTTGCACGTGTCATGGCTGCCCACTTCACTACGTACTACTATGTCGGTTTCTCCTACATGATGATGCGCCGCTACGCCGATGCTATCCGCATGTTTAGCCACATACTCGTCTACGTTTCGCGCACCAAGAACTTTCAGAAGAACGCACAGTACGATTCTATTACGAAGAAGAATGATCAAATGTACGCGTTGGTCGCCATCTGCGTGGCCTTCCACCCGACCAGGCTTGACGATACCATTCATACTGCTCTGAGGGAGAAGTACGGCGAGCAATTTAACAGGCTACAACGTGGTGGACCTGAGGCTTTACCTTTGTTTGAGGAGCTTTTCCGCACTGCCTGCCCCAAATTCATCAGCCCTACTCCCCCTGATTTTGACAACCCAGAGGTCAACATTGATCCAGTTGAGCACCATCTTCGCATTTTCATGGAGGAGGTCAAGAACAACATGATGTCGCCTACCGTCAAGAGCTACCTCAAGCTGTACACCACCATGGATCTGAAGAAACTGGCTGGTTTCCTCGAGGTTGAGCCCGAGAAGCTCAGATGTTGGCTGCTCGTAAACAAGCAGAGGAACAGACAAACCAGGTGGAGCGAAGGCGGCTTATTGGAGGGCGAGGTGATCCACAGTAGCGATCTTGACTATGCAATGGAAGGAGTAAGTTTGATTTTCTTTAACCCTTAAGCACGGGCGACTATTTCTAACTGTGGAGTAGGATCTTATTCACGTCTCTGAAGCAAAGGTCGGTAGGAGATTAGTCGACTGGTACCTCCGCAACTTGGCGAGAACATACTAGGCATGGTATGTGATCATGAGATGTTCTTTGTGAATGATGCGTGAGCTTCCAAGCACTAGAGGACTGTGGGATAGAGTTGCAGACAGTCATGGCATTTCCAAAAAGCATTATTCGGTACGAGCCGATAGAAACTGCTTGAACCATGCAGGCATCAGAGTGGCGTAATCGCGGAGGCCATTGGGTCACCCTGGCACCGGGAACATAACACCAGCCGCCTTCAATTAGTTGGGATGGAGTCTAATGAGGCGGCACTTGAGGCGGCATGAACGGTCGGCATAGAGACACGGGGAAAGTTTGGAGCGCCGTGCAAAGGAGAAAGTTTGTAGACCTCATCAAGCCACATCAAACAAATCATATTCGTGTTAAAGGTATGATTGGTTCGGCGAGGTGTTTGTGAGATTGTGCCTGTGGAGATGACTGCTTCATGTTAAGTAATAGGTAATGCCATGGGGGTTTTGGAGTGGGCAGGAACCACTTGCCGACAAGTCCCATGATTAACAGGCACCTATGTAGCTATGTCTTGCAACGCCACAGCCACGACAAGCAGAGTCACAGACGGAACGGTGGGACTCGTCACTCGGGAAGCAACATGGTCCCAAAGTAGGCAAGTATGCGGAGTAGGTAGTTAGGTATTAGTTGCTCAACATCATTCGACTAATACCTACCTACCTACACCTACCCACTACTTACTTCTTCTGCCACCTGCACAACGTCACTTGTACTAGCAATATCACCAATACATAGGGCACCGAAAGCACTTGAAAATAACACAAGCTGCCATCAGCTGTGGGCATTGGTCCAATCTCGACACTGCCCAGCCATCATCACATGACCACGTCTCACTTCAACAAACGCAACATGGCTCCCGATCTCCTCAACTCAGTCCCGACTCCTCCACGACACCATGCCACAACCGGCCCGGTCAGCAATCAATCCGCTTCCGGTTCGCGCTCCCGTCAGAGCTCTACGCCAGCCTCACGTCGAGCATCCCAGATATACCCCATGTCTCCTCCACCACTGCCACTAGCTTCACCTGGAGGCACAGCGTCTCAGCCTGCACCACCTACAACTCACCATGGCCATGCGTTTCCGCCTTTAAGCCCGAGTACAAGCGGTCACGTAGCAAGTGTAGACTCGGCCGGGGTTCCTATGCGTCACCCACGACCCATGACCGCTGCAGAGATGCACCTAGAGCTCGAAAAGGAGCAAGAAGCGGTGGTCAATCGCCTGACCCGTGAACTATCGGCGCTCCGCGCCCATTCTGCATCTGTGGCGTCTACAACATCTATAGCCTCGAGCGCGACGTCGAATGCATTCCTGGATGTTAGCGACCCCACTGCGGCTCACGCCGCTTCGCTCGCTGGCCCGACGCATCCTACATCTTCTCGCCGCCACCGCAGTTCCTCTAGCGTCTCACGCAGTGGTCTTCCGCCGGGAAACTACCCGCATCGCTACTCCATGTCCTCTCAGCCTGTCACCAGCGACCCCTTGCATAGGGACCACCGGAGCTCCAGTATTGTAAGCACCCCGCGTTATGAAGAGATAGCACAGCAAAAGGCCGAGCTGGAAGAAGTGAAGCGGGAGAATGAGGTTCTGAAACAACGGATCCGAGATTTGGAGCGTCTGATAAGGACGAGTGATGCTGAAGGGCAGCGTGGAAGGCAGAGGGCTCCACTGCCAACTAACATAGGAAGCAGACCCGATAATGGCTCGGGGCCCGTCTCCGCGGAAGACAGCCATGCCCGCTGAGCAACACAGTATTGACTTGATGCACAATACGCTGTTCTGGCATATACAGGCCAAGGCATGGCATTGTCGTACACGCTCAGGCCCCTATCTGGCTATCAGGATATTGGGCCACATCGGACTAAAAGATCGAGGCAGCTAGGGAGGCTGTGCATCGCAGGTTCTATAGCAAGAGGTCCACCACTTTGAAGCGACTGGAGGCAGAGTTCATCATAACAAGACGACACATCACTAGTTCAGCATAGTCAGGGAATTGAAGGATATGAACATGTCAGCCCTATCATCACGATTGCAGAGGCTTTCTCCGACTAATAGAAACAGTCCCTGTAACCCCGCAATCTATTCAATCCATGCTAGACATGCTTTGATCCCACGCAAAGACTTTGATCTGCAGAGCAACATATGTTGAACGTTGAACAGTGAACCATGCACCTGACGAGTGGCTACCGCACCCGGCTCTAGATTCCAACGCAGCGGCGATGGTGTGCATCAACTTATCGGTCTTGATCCCCCCATGAATCTTTCCATTGAAAATAGCATAAGACAATTAGTTAAGGCAGCCAATCTACTTTGTGCGTCACCTCAGACCTGGCGGCGTAATTCGCGGGTACATCTAATCAGTCTGCCATGCAGGGTGGCCCGCCAGGCTAAAACTCTGGATCAAGTGCGTACGTCACTTTACCTCGAACGCGGTCGGTCGTATACCGAGAAACCAAAAAAAAAAGGAAAGAAAAAGCAAACGATTCCAAAATCGAGCAAAGTGATTGGACTGGAGAAGATTTCCAGTCTCTCGGGATCCACGTGGATATGACATGTGGAGCGCGGTGAAGCAGAAGAAAAAGAAGAAGAAGAAGATAATTATTAGGTGCATGGTATGGCAGGGCAGGGCATGTAACTATGCACGGTATGTTCCGAGGGGGTGGATGTTAGTGGCACAAAATGTAGTCGCACGTAGTACAGGAATAAATAATCTAAATAAAAGGCTGGTGAGCTGAATTAAGGAATTGCTGCCTCCATGGGGGGGGAGGAAGCGGTTTGAATTGAGATGGCCTATTTGAACAAATTTTGCAAGAGTGATGGAGGTTGGTTCCAAGAGCCCACATTATTAATGCTATTTGTTAAAGCCAAACTTGCAGCTTGCTGACCGCGATCTTATTTTTGGTGTCGAGGATTAGTATAGCAAAGTAGAAGTAATAGTACTGTTGATTTTAACTAGAGAGGGAGAAACCCTATTAAATACTATTATAACTATTTTAATAGGGTAGTACTCTGTATTTAATGATTTCTTATAATATTAGTTTATTAGGGATACATTAGTTGCAATGTTACTCTGTATAGACTTCTATAACTTACTGTTAGGATTTAAACCAACGTTTTCCTTTGTATATAGAGTTGTGTCAGTACCTAGTTAAGTAGGGAGTCTGCGCGCTAGGCTATTTGTAGACTAGCGCAAGGAGAACGAACGCGCTGGTATCGCCCCAAAAACACCAACAATCAACAATCAATACTACTCATATATACTCGTTGCAACGACGTTTAAGACGTTGATCACCCAATCCTTTGTGGAACCAATACTTACTAAAGTTATAGTATTATATAGGAAGCCTGGAAGATATTACTAAGATTATAATTTATCTCTTAATATAACTAACTAACTAACTAGTTAACGTAAGTGCCTACCGAGTGGGATGGGTCACCGAGTGGGATAGAAAAGCTTAGCATTACTAAAAGCCTAATATCTCCGCTAATTTAAGAGCTATTAAAAGGATTTTTAGATATATAGAAAGCCCTATATTAGGGCTTTTCTAGGAATTAAAAACTGCCTAATTTGGACTAGCGTGGGCTGAGATATTAGAGCTCTTAGTCTACTACTCGCTTAGCCTTCTAACCCCTGTAATAGATATAGATAGTACATAGAATCTTCTAATATTCTAGATTCTAATAGTGTCTATATAGATCTATAACATACTAGAATATAAGATAGATAGTAGTACTATAGTAGCTAGTATACTAGCTAGAACTTTCTAATATAAAAAGTTAGAGATAGAATTATACTAGCTTACTAAGAAATATTTAGTATATATAATATTAGTAAAAAAGACTAATATATA
>SSBG01000047.1:67652-82882 GCA_028220655.1 Shiraia bambusicola | reverse complement strand
TTTTTTTTTTTTTTTTTTTTTTTTTTTTTTTTTTTTGAGAATGTATAGAAAACATATGCAAAAATAAAAACATGGTGGTCGATCCTGGGACTTGATGCCGGGAGAAAGGAATATGTAGATGAAGCAATGCACGGTAGATGACCAGAATGAACAAAATTGTTTACATTCTCATTTTCCTAAAACGCCGCGAGGCTCGTCTTCTAAGGCCGTGAATGGAGCGTTTAGTGCTGTCTGCGTCTGTGTCTTCATCGCGGGGTGGGGGCGAGGGTTCGTAAACACGGTTGTTGCGGACAGACGTCTGATGGGCGATTTTGTTTTGTTCGCGCCAGAAGAGGCGTTTTTGGTCGATGACGGTCTGGGAGAGACTGCCGAACCCTTTCTTGACAAATGCGAGGTCGTGCAGGATGTTGGGATCGAGACAGGTCCGGGGGAGATTCTGCACAATCATGAATAGCTCTGGGTCGCTGGGACGATATTTGCGAATATCAGCTTCGCCAAGCTTGAAGATGGCAAGAGCGTAGCGGTACAGGGCGCGAGGGCCCTCGTAGAGAAACGAGTCCCAGACACGGAGAACGGTTTCAATGGGCAAGACGCCAACAAAGATGCTCATAAACCACGACGTACACGAAAGAGCCACAGTAGGCTGTCGCTGAAATTTTGAGTTTGGGTGGGCGTGTGAACCGGCACCGCTATTGATGAGATCGGTGTCATTAATCGACGCCCATACCTTGGGTAAATAGTCTTTGATGAGCATCATCAGTACATTGACCTCTGTGTTTGCGAGACTACGAGCATGCGCGCCAGGGAGATGATGCTGTGTGATGATGGTGAGGAGTATGAATGCGCGCTCCTTGTCTTGCTTCAGGAAGAGAAGAAGCAACCCGGCGATGAAATTGAGCGATTGGCAGTACCCAATATTTGGATTGTTCAGAGCAAAGCAAGACAAGACCTCGCGGAGATCTTGAATGAGCTGAGGCTCATCATCAGATTCTCCGTCGAGCAAATCGGTTGATGGCTCGGGGCGAAAGTGGATATTGTCTGGGAAAGTTCGGTCAAGGTCACGTTCGATGGCATCTTTATCATCCTTGTTGAGCTCGCCTTGTCTCACACGTTTCACCAGAGATGCATATAGCCCGACTATTTCTTTCTTCGCCATGGTATGTTGACCACCCGAATAGTACCACCACATGGCTCCACGCCATTCCGGTGGGTATCCTTTTCGTGCATATCGCTTCACCTTCTCGCACATGTCGGGAAATCTGGTGGGCTCGACGGTTGTGAGGCCCTGCTTTGACATGAGGGAAATCCATTTATTCCTTCGACGCGAAATGTGCTCTTCGTATCTCGCAGCCCACACATTGTACTGCTGTGCGCTGATCTTGTCAGAAGCCTTCTTGAAGCCGTATCGATCGCGTTCTGCTGGTGCCGCTGTTTTCCTCAGAGCAGGTGCGACTCCATTTGATTGTTTTTGGAAAGTAATGGAAGCATCCCGGGTCAATGGTTTACTATTGGGCGGGGCTGCCGATGCAATCATTCCGAGATTGAAAAGGGCGCTTTTTCGATCATAGACACTGGTGGAGGCCCTGCGGGGAATGGCTTCGTCCTCATCAACTTCAGGCAGAGGCTCGGACTTTTTGAGTGGAGGAGGAGGAGGAGGAGACTGCAAACCATTGTCAACATCCCTGCCTGCGGTAGAATCGTTCGAGAGCGTTCGAGAAGCACTAGGTCTTTTACTGTGCCTCTTGGAATAAGCCTCGATGCTTGCCCAGTCCTGACGGGATAGTCTCGCCTTCTTTGTTGGAATTTGGGGTAGTTTGGCTATGTCTTGCCTTATATCCGTCAACTTTGAACGAGCGGCATGGTCATTCCTAGGCAACGGCCCGTCATTTGTTGGTTGTGGCGGGCGAGCCATGTTGCCGGGAGCGCCAAGCGCCAAAGCTTGTAAAGAGGTAGATAATCGACGTGGTAGCTCGGCACTCGACCGTTGCCATGTATTGCTTTGTCGCTCAGTCGGTTTGCTTACGATAGCCTCAACAGTGCGTGGGCTGTATAGTGGTTGAATTTGATTGTTTCCTACAAGAGACAACCCAGCCCTTGTTGTTTCCAGCCCTTGCGCATCTGCTTCTAGTGTGCTTGTGCTATCTTGAGAATGGGCCGCAGGCGCTTTGATAGTCAGAGGTTTTCGTGGCGAAGCATTCTCTGTATTGCCATTCATCAGAGGGTCTGGCAGGCCTGATGGTGGAGTCGAGTCCCATTGTTTGAGGTGCTCTGAAGAATGAAAAGAGCTCAGAGAATCCAGGTCCCGAGAAGGCGTCTGTGACAGTTCAGGGGGGTCTGAATCGAGAGCCATTGGCGAGGAGCTCAGTCGGTTTCGCGCATGCTGGTCTTGCGAACCTTGGGAAGGATCCTCGTCATCTTCTTCGTAGCAATATGCATCGATAAAGTCATCCACCGCATCCAAACTGTAGTCTTCTTCTGGTGCTTCTGAGGTCCGCCTGGTTTCAGGCGAGTCATCACGATCCCTCAGGCGGTCTCTCGACTGGTCTCGTGAATAGATGCTGCCTGGATGCTCACTCGCCACAGAACTTCGCGCCGTCGCGATGCTACTTCGCTCCGTACCACTTGCTTCTACGAAGCTAGAGGCATTTGTCCAACCCGATCGGAAGCTGGCCCGTGGCTCCTCTCCACGGAAATGTTTAGGCGGGGGAGGATAATAATCGGTATGTGACCAATTGGGAACGCCTCTGTTTGGCTTGTACGTGCCTGACAGATTTGCACGATCGTTTCCACGAAAATAGGCATAATCTGGAATAGAAGTCACTGATCGAAGCGGTGGGTGTGGCTGGGAAGCAGTAGTCAGACCGCGGGCTCGTTGTGAAGGAAGCGTCTTGGGTGAATCAGGCGCTGTCAATTCCCAGGATGGACCACTCTGATTGACAGGGTTGCTAGCCAATGGATTGAATATAGCACGGAGGTCTGGAGATAGTGGGCCACTGCTGCCTTGGCGCATCATGGCCGGGGCCATTATGGGCGATGTGGTGGAGTAATCTGGTACGGGGTGTCCATTGTTCAAGCGCGAGGGCGAGGGCGAGGGCACCGCAGCATGGCGGAGGAGCGAAGGTGCTCGTGGCCGAGACTGGTACTTTGGTGATGGTAGTCCCAAGGGGGGAAGGGTTGGGCTGCCAACTGGAGAGACAGCATTGCTATATGCCTGGTGATCGCTGCCAACAGCTGTAGCGGGCGTATCCATCTGTAGATGTACCGGGTGTCTGGCACGGCCGGAACCAAAGCCTCTCCTCGCAGCATAGGGATTTTGAGGCTGTGGAGACGCAGGTGGAGTGAACTCGGGGGGCTGGTAGGCTATGAATTGAGGCTTTGCAGAGACAATGGCCTCAGTATAGGCGGCGGCGGCGGCGGTAGTAGTGGTAGTAGTAGTAGTAGTAGAGCGTATGTCACTCGGGTGGTTGATGGAGCCGGCGCCGGCATACGAGTCGTCCATTGCGCGGTTAGGGACTGAGGATAGAGGGAGGGCGGCGCGGGAGTTCCGCTCATTCGTTTAGGAAAGTTAAAGGCTGGACGGCGGTACTGGATCGTGGTGACAATGACATGCTTGGGTGGGTGTGGTGACGGAAAGTTTCGTGTTGCAAAGTTGACGCGTTGAGGGTGGCCGAGATATTACTCGGTAATAGTGATTAGAGTTGGACAGCAGAAAGGTCGAAATTAGCAGCGAGCGAGTGAAGGTGCTGGACTCTTGAGGGGTTGCTGCAGCGGTTGAAACCAAAAGCAAGTGGTGCAGCACAGTGAGGCTGGGAGTAGCCTGGGAGCAGCCTGGGACCCACGTCCAGGGGCGGGCCGAGGATGGAAGACGACGACAAAGGCCAAGAGGCAAAAGGAATGAGTGTTGAGTGAGTGAGTGTGTGTGTGTGTGTGTGTGCACAGTGAAAGTGCCGACAGGCTCCGGGAGTCTGTCGAGTCTTGACTTGTAAATTGTAGGTAGAAAAATTAGGATTCTGGAAAAAGGATGGGCCAACGACACGGATGCTCGCCAAGCAGCGGAAGTTCACGATGAGTGTCATACATACATAGTACATAGTAGGTAGGTAGGAGTGGTAACAGGTAACAGGTATTGGGTACCTAGGTATGTATGTATCATGTACAACCGTACTAGGTACATAAGTATGTATCATATTATATTATTAGGACCTAGATAATAATACTAGCAGTATCCCTAGTAATCTACCTACACAGTAAGCGCGGGCCGGGCCTGTGACTGGCGGGCTATTGACTCAACTTGGCCACATTTGCATCGGGGGCGTTGCATAATATTAGCAAGCCATGCCAAAGTTTCCAGAATTTCTTCGCGACTTCTTTGGACGCGTCCTGGACTTCTCCTGACTGCTTGCGCCAATCACTTGATTAAGTAAGTTACCTAATTACCTCTCCGTAGTTAGTGCACGTTAATCGAAGCGCCAGGTGCTGCATCCGCCCGTCTTGATTGGCACCCAACGACGACGACCACCACCACCACCACCACCACCACAACAACAACAACAACAAGCTTTTTGAGAGTGAGACTCAGTCTCCGAGTGACGAGTCTGCCCTGTCCCTGTGCTACCCTGGCTGCTGATGGCGCGTGAGTCGTGACCATATTTCATAGCTAGCATATCCACACGTCTAGGAACGAAACACACCATGGCATGCTTACAACACCTACCGACTCGTCCGGAGTAGCTACTAAGTAGTAATTAGGCCGTACGCGGCACGCCTGACTCTTTCACAAGTTTCTACCGAGTAATTGCTTGGCTAGGCAGTTTGTCAAGCACGCCCAAGCTCATCCCGATTCATGGTCCGTGGTCCGTGGTCAAATGATAAATCTCTTCATGCCTACACTGCCATACAAGTGACCTGCCACCTACCTAGGTAGCCTCTAGGATAGTGGATAGGTATACCTATGTAGTATGTAGTCAACGGGAGCAGCTACCTACCAGAAGCAGGCACTAATGGCACCTGATTTACAAGCTCATCCATCTAACATGATATAATATTCATCAATCAATCCTATCTAACTAGTAGGTACCTAAATTCCAATACCCAATTAATTACTAGGCAGGTTCAATGTAAATAAACACCCATGACGACATGTTGCATCCACTCATTTCATTCCCTGAGCCTTGGTTACCTACCTATCCCTACCGCTACGGGAGCTTGACTACAAACAGTTCGGATGTCCCTCCGCCCCATGTATACATTGCTCTCATCGACAATAGACACCAAGAAAATGCAAATTTCGCCTAACGCCTGGAATGCTACAGCAGTCATATCTTCATTCGCCAAGCACACGCGGGACAGCCTCGGCCATGTCACTCTTGTTGACGTTCTACTTGGCATAGCGCTTGACCCAGTCCTTGACGTTCTTCTCAAACTCCTTGCGGTTCTCACGGTACTCGTTGGCAATCGACGGCTCAATGGCATCGTCGGGGTTGGGCTCAATCAGCAGCGTCTGGATGAGACGCAGGACCGACACCACCTTGTTTGGTGGCTTCCACTCATCTGGGCGCAACAGACCTAGGCACATGGAGCCTTTGTCGTCGTTGCTGACATTGGGGTGGTAGATCTTGGTTCGGAAGCTGACAACCGGAGGCTTGAAGGGATACTCGGTAGGAAACGTAATCTCTAGTTTGAAGTGACCGCCCTGTTGCCATGTTAGCAAGTCTCGTGCCCTCACATGGCATTGGGCAGAACTTACAGCGTAGTATGACTGGTCTGGGCCGTCCATGAGCACCTCCCACTTGGTCATGTTCTGCTCATCAAAATTGATCTTCATGCCAGGCGGCATGTCTGCCATGCACTCGCCGTACTCCTTCATGATTCGCTTCTTAGCACCGGTACTCATAGTGGCGGTGGAAGATTTGTGTGGTTGACTAAGTAGGTAGGTAGGTAGGTGGGTAGGAAGGAAGGAAGGTAGGAAGGAAGGAAGGAAGGAAGGAAGGATGGAAGGGTGGATGCCGCCAAGGGTGGAACCAGAGGGGGCCGACAGCGCTTGGAATAGGTAACAAACACGGCACTCTGAGTGTTGTATGCAGTGAAAGGGAGTGGTCAGACCAGGCAGACAGGCAGACAGACAGACAGACAGACAGACAGACAGACGGACGGACGGACAGACGGACAGACAGGTAGACAGGTAGACAGGCAGACAGGCAGACCTTGTGGTGGTGGTGGATGAGGGGAGAAGATTGGGGCATGACGCACAAGGGCCAAGGCCGAGAACGGACCACGGAAGCTTATTGGCCAGAGACCCAGAGCGCGAACAGCGGAGTCTGCACTGGGAACTCTCTCTACGGAGTAACTAACCATCAATCAATCAATAAATCAATCAATCAATCAACCAATATCATCCCAGATTGTTGCAGCGTGACTACGGAGAACTTGGCTAATTACTGATTCAGCCTCTAGTCATGTAGTCATTAATCGATATTGCTCCCAGTTGCTTAGATTTGAAAAAAAAAAAAACCAGACAGCGCCGCGCCGCGCCTTCCTTTCTTGCAACCGACTCACGTGATCAGCTCGCCACTTGACTCCAACTCAACTCCTCAAGTTCATGTCTGCTGCTTCATTTCATTAATACCCACCACTCCGAGTCCCAACTTGGGGACATGATTACATTATCAACGCAACAGCCGCTCCCGCATTTCCTATCCTCGTCCTCCTTTCTCACACATGAGATGAGTCACACCACCAACAACACTGGATGCAATCATGCAACCGCCGCTTGTGGTCCGAACTGGGTGGTAATTCTTTTGGGCATCGAGTTTCTTTGCTCTGTCTTGCCGAGGCTGCCCTGTCTGTCCTGTTCTCTCATCATCATCATCATCATCATCAACAACACATATTAGCAGCAAAGTCAAACACAGCACCACCATTGATTATAACCTGGCCTGGTTGCTGCGCTGGCACTCGCTTAGCACCTGATACATCACTTGGACACGCACCAAATCAAAAGCTGATGATACCGCGGCCTTGCTGCCTGACATTTTGTCTTGTGGTACCGCAGAGCCATTGGCGAATGGGATGCAGTAATACATGCAAGTCGCCGCAAGTTGCACAGCCTTTTAGGCTGCAGGGGTGATGCCTTGGCTTGGCTAGTTAATGCCGCCGCCGTCATAACATGTACTTAAGCCTGGCCCTCCCCACGTCAGCTCGCGCTTCACGCCTCTCGACAAGCCCCAGCTCGACAAAAAAGGTGTGTTCCTCACTCGGTGTTGAAACACATCTCAAGTTTCTCATATTCAGCTCTTTTTCTCCAAAAGTGCCAAATCTGAGAGCTTCAAGAGCTGCCACAAATCACATGCACGCTGCGTCAAACTAACCTGTCCACTCTTTCCAACTTCTTCCGTCGCTCGCTACGATCCCTGTCTTCGTCCAAAATGTTCGGCAAACGCTCATTCGCTAGCTCGAAAGACCGTTCGGGCAAGATAACTAAACAGCCGAAGAGATCGTTTCGCGATGCCTCGAAGCAGAAGGTCATGGTCGAGAAGATGGATACGCGCAAGGACAGTCCGATGATGGACGGCTCTCCGAGCCTTACTTCTGCCATTGTGACTGTGGTCGTTGGCTCCGACCAGCGTCTATTCGCTGCGCACGAAGACGTGCTATCACACTCCCCGTTCTTCGCAGATGCGTTACGGGGCCAGTTCTTCGAGTCCACTAATCGCCGCATCGAACTGCCCACGGAAGAACCTGAGATTTTCAGCTGTGTTCTCGAGTACCTGTACAAAGGAGACTACTACCCACGCTTGGTCCATGACAAGCGTCGCCAGACCTGGATGCTCGAGGGTGCAGTGACCTCACCCGACCCCACCAAAGGCGACCGCGCAGTTGCAGTCGAGCCAACCTTTTACCACACCGGCGTGAGCGACGTTATTCTCCGCGACACTGCCGTGTACTGCGCTGCCGATTGCTACGGCCTCGAGGAGCTCAAGAAGCTCTCTCTGCGCAAGCAGGGCCTGCAGAGCGGGATTGAGGTCGGAACGATCTTGCGTAGTGCCCGGTATGCCTACGAGAACACCCCGGACAGCGACAGCAGGTTGCGCGCTCATTACCTCGCTCTGATTATTCGCAGCCGTAAAACTTTCAAGCGTAGTGGAACCATGCAGATGGAGATGGAGATGGGGGGAAAGCTGTTCTTCGACCTGTTCGTAGCCATGTGCAATCATGTCGATGATCTTGTGGACGCGAGGTGAGCCTTGCAATCTCCTCATCTCCATTTCCCCCCTCTTCCCCCCCTTGTTTTTTCAATATATGTAGTTGAATATTGTAAACACGTGACCTTGAACTGACATGGAATATAGCCAACCCCGCGGTACACCCAGGACCATCTGAAGGCTAGTTGCACCAGTCCTTGAACTCGTCAAAAGAACAATTGCAAACACATACTACACTTGGAGTCACCCAACTTGAAAACAATCCTCAAGACTCCCAACCCGACTCAGATTGCCAACGAGCAACTTGCTCCCCCACAGAAAAAGTAAAACCCAGAAAAACAGCGGATTGGATCGACTCCCCTCCAATGCTTTCTTCGGCGTATTCGACAAACGGCTGGTTGCCCCATCATCGTTCCACTCCTATTGGTTATTCGCGTTATCCCCCCTCTTGTGGAGTTTGCCCACCCCCATCACGACCCCTAATACCCCCTTTCTCGAGACCTGCATCATGATTAGCACTTTTTGCCATTTTCCTCCCCTCTTTGCTTGCAGAGAGAGTACATGACGACAACGTCTCGAAACTGTGTTTCCTTTGTTTATAACGTGTGCGCTGGGCAGGAAATGTTGGAAAGCTGTTGGTGCAGCCAGAAAATGTGGTATAAAACATGGAACTTTTTAGGGGAAATTTATTTCCGGACGCATGGTTGTTGTTGTTTTCGCGATGATTGAGATGTTGCTCGTGCTAGAGAGCTTCCTCTGATGGAAAGTTTGAATGCCACGGGAACAGATTGATTGAGACCGCTTGAGTAGTAAGACTGGCTGTGGAGGATTTTACCGGCGAGTTATAATGAGAAAACACAGGCCGCCGCTATATTCGTTGTGCTTTAGGCTTGATGTGTATGTGATGTCTCAAGATCTATTTCATGTGGCTCTTACATGCCCACTTCAAACGCACCATCAACAAGACTCCAAAACTCTTCAATGACTTGACTTTGTCCTTCACCGCCTCTTACAGCCATATACCGCCTTTCATCTACCTTTGGATTCCAATTCCCAGGGTTCGCGTCCACCATCTTACCACCCGACTCGGTCAAAATCACCCATCCAGCACACACATCCCACGCCCAACACCCTGCTTCCCAATAAATATCTAGCCCACCACTCGCCACACCACACAAATTCAACGCCGCAGAGCCAAACGACCTCAGCCCGTGCACCATGCCTCCACCCTCCTCCTTGGTAGCAGCCAACTTTTTAAATGTCTCGCTTTTCACCTTGAAATCATTCCCGCTCCTATCACTCCCCCACTCCACCGCCACCAGGCAGCTATTTAGCGAGTCAAGCGGTGTCGGCGGACTAAGCGGCAGCCTAAGCTGCTGATTCCAATATGCGCCTTGTCCCTTGATGGCAGAGTACAGCGTCTGTGTAAAAGGGTTGTACACAATACCAATTGTAGGCTCGAGGTTAAGCGCGAAGCCCAGCGAGATGGAGACGTAGGGGTAGCGGTGGACAAAGTTTGTTGTACCGTCTATGGGGTCGCAAATGAAGGTTGGGGCGGGAGTGAGTTTGTCGCCTGGTTTGTCTATCGTTGCAGAAGTAATTAGTTGGTGCTGAGATTGGGTTGGGGTGATTTGGGATGTGGTGTGGTTGTGGTTGGGAGGTAGGTATCTTACATGTTTCCTCGCCCATGAAGGAGAAGTCTGGGTATTTCTCGCGGAGGGATGTGGAGATTAGGGCTTCTACGGCGCGGTCGGTTTCGGTGACGAGATCTACAGCTATAGGAAGTTTTAGTTGGTATACTCTTTGGTGCATTGGGTCTTGGTGGGTGTGTACAATTCTTCTTGGAGCCGGCATTTCCTGTGGTAGGTGTTGCGGAGACGATGCGCTGGCCGGCCTGCTTTGCTATGGAGATCATGAAGTCGTGGATCTCTTGGAGATTGAGGTCTGCCATTTTGAGCGAGCGGGTGAGTTTCAATGGCTTGGAATAACAATGTCATGAAGTTATTCGAGGACAAGGTTCTTTACCTGCGAAGTAATAGCAGAGGGCGAGACAGCTAGTTACCCGACCCCTCGCAAAGTGGGGCAAGGTCTATTATATATCGATGCAGAGCATTGACACGACAATTCTTTTGATACGCGCAATTTGTCTTATTGGCTTCGATCCTAGCAAGAGATTCAAGGATAAAATCAGCTTGTTCTTTTTTTATGCCTCCTCTATATAATAATGTACTACAGCTTAGTTTGCTCCATTCTCAGAACTCATTTACTCGTCATATTCATATCCCTCATGAGATGCAATGATATGGCATTATCTATAAATTAAGCTGGAAAATGCCAAAGTTGTATTCCGACTCTGTTCAGTCTCTTCGCCATTTTGCCAAAGTATTGCTCGAGATAAGCCTAAATGGATGATATTATAGCTTGCTCTTCCCATGATTTCCCTTCTCTACACCTTCTCTTTCAGTATCCCTTCCTAGATCTATCTTACTATTCTCTGAATTTAGACTCGTTGGATCGCCAAGCTGATTTTCATTCACCTTCCTTCCATCATCATTGGCAAGTGTCCCTCTAACCTTCTTCGAATGCGATAGATCCTTTTCTTCTGTCCATGACGCGCCTGAGAATGAACCACTGCCGCTTCCTTGGCCCTTTGGTGGTGCGGAATCATTGAAAGGAAGAGGTTTGTCGTCGTTGATTGGTTTAAGAGAGGTTGCGTCTCCCAGCCTGGGCGTGGGCTTGTCAGAGTTTATTGCTTCCTTTGTCTTTGGATTGTCCAGCGTCCCGCGGACAGTCTGAGAATGAGGTTTTGAAACCATGATTATGCAAAACTTGTGCCAAAACTTATGTTACTGGTGTATTCGGATGGCTTGGGGATAATGACTTTCTTGTGGGGTGAGTGCAAAGGCAGGTTGAGTGACGAATGCCTCAGTCAGGCAATGAACAATTTATGACCGCTTGACAATTTATTGCCTCGGCAAGAATAAATCATCGGATGTTAGCCCGGATTGATACATACTCAAGGGAACTTTAGCCTGTGATGGTATCTATCCTGCGGTGGTCTTTGACTTGTCGTCTAGTGCATGTAGATGACGTCTTTCATTCTAATGATACACGACACATGTGAACAGCGACTGTCGACGAAAACTTGCTCCTCAAATACATGACATGCCTTTAGTTATTAACGATCTACTCAAAAAGTAAAGGATTAGAGAAGTACCTATCCCATCTCATTGTGTCTAACCATGATACAAATCAAACCCCAGATACTCATGGTCACTGGTATTTACGGTAATGAAGCACTGATAGAGAGGGCAAATGCTAGGCGAGACTAAGATGAGAATATCGCCAAAAGTCATTTTGAAGAGAACGACTTTCAAAATACTCAAGCATAGTGCTCCGTCTATCGTGTCTCCAATATGTTCTGATGATGATTAATGGTGCCAGGCACAGGCTAGTTGGTCCTCTTCTTACTGGTCAATCGTATGGCCATCATGGTCCTCAAAACTTGAATATATAATAAAGCATTCTAGCACTCGTTTAGAGTGCTAAGTTCGAAATACAACCTTAGAACTACAACGGCACCGAACGAGCGGCTGCCTTTGACGAGCACATTGTGCTGCCACGGTGTTTGATAGATGACAGGCCACAGCACGATCCCGGTAACATTGTGCTATAACTGCAATGCGGCAACCCCGAAATAAAGAGACGGAAACAATTTCGTAATATTGGAAGGCTATCATCTTCTAGGAAGGGCGATGCCGACACTGTTGAATCATGAGGTCTCAAAGAAACATTACACAGCGCCTACTTGCCGGCATTAGTTATGGAACCATGGCAGTCAGCAACTCCGTTAGAATAGGCAACCTGCTCATTGCTCCGCCCTGACAGGCTGACACTGGGCTGACACCAGCGCTCCAGCCCGTCGCACTTGGATCCTGTCCTGTGGACCAGCAAACAGCGAAGCGGTTCTTGGCAGATGGCAGCCAAGACATCTTATCACGTCTTAACAATTGATGCTAAGTACCCATATGGCATGTCGGGAGAGCATCGTGGCTGTGAGCTTCCATTGTGAACTGTCTGCGCGACATCAGCAAGAGGCTGGTCCTGGCCATTGCATGTAGGGCAGGCAAGGTCTAGCACATGGATGCCGCAATGCGATGCACAGTGACAGGGTATTACGTTGCGTATAAATTGCCTAGGCCCGGCATGCACATGGAAAATTACCACCTTGCTAGTGACAGTTTCAAGCAGCTTCAGATGAACATTTCCGTCGCATTGATATCCGGGGCAGCAGTGAAGACATCATATAATGTCATTACCGAGACAAAAGGTGGAGATTATGAAAATGTAATCCACGTCTCTGGCCATTCCGACTCTGTAACGGCCGGACCAGGTATCAACGATAACGGCTCTGGGACATGCTCTATCCTCGAAATCGCTTCTCAGCTCCCCAAATTTGCTGTTAACAACGCCATGCGCTTCTCGTGGTGGACCGCTGAAGAAGCTGGTCTCCTTGGTGCAGAGTACTACGTCAAGCAGCTCTCACAAGCTGAGAAGGATAAGATTCGCCTTCTCCTTGACTTTGATAACTATGATGGCCTCTCCCAACTTTGCTTATCAGATCTACGACGGCGATGGTTCGGCATACAATCTTACAGGTCCAGCTGGCTCCGCTGAAGCCGAACATGAATTCGCTGCATACTTCGACAGCGTAGGCCTCAATCATACTGAAATCGAGTTTGACAGGCGCTCTGATTACGGTCCCTTCCTTGAAGCTGGTATTGCTGCTGGTGGTATTGCCGGTGGAGCCGAAGGTATCAAGACCCGGGAAGAGTGGGAGATGTTTGGTGGAGGCGCTGGTGTCCCGTATGATGTCAATTACCATGAAGATGGCGATACTGTCAACAATTTGAATTTGGAGGCGTGGATTGAATTCACTCGCGCTATTGCGCATGTGACGGCCAAGTATGCTGTTAGCTGGGAGAGCTTACCTCCAAGAAATCAAACTGCGTCTCATAAGAGGAGCGAGAGGTACGGTCATTTGAAGCAGGCGTTCCAGAAGACGAAGAGATATCAGAGGCGGGTCTAGATTAATACTGGTTTTTGTGGTAGTTTACACTACATGATATGTAGAATGGCAATACCGTATTCT
Source organism: Shiraia bambusicola (assembly GCA_028220655.1). NCBI lineage: Eukaryota > Fungi > Ascomycota > Dothideomycetes > Pleosporales > Shiraiaceae > Shiraia > Shiraia bambusicola. The sequence goes on along the minus strand of SSBG01000047.1, from coordinate 69,529 downwards.
TTTAAAATGTACTCCTTGGTCTTCGAATTGTGAACCTGGAGAGTGCATGCTTGAGTCAATCAGCCTTTTTAGGAGAGAAATACTGGTCCTCTACATTACACATGGGATGTTCTCCTTTGCATTTTCGCGCTTGAGTAGCAAGGAAATTCATTGGTGCTCGTTGAAACGAGACTCTGCACTCGCATGATGGCTGAATTAGATAACCTGTTTTATCACATTTGTCCAAGCTGAATAAGTCCTTGCACTCATTGCATAGAAGCTCATAAGTACAAGGTATTCAGACCTTGCATCTTGAGGATGTGGCAATGCGACCAGAGGGGCAGAAAAAGGGTGAGAGTGGAGGGGACGCGATATAGCCTGGTCAATCAACGGCATTGCCTATGTGGGCATATTCCACCTGCAGATCATTCCTCAAAAGGTTTTGGTACGAACGAAACTGCGAAACTTGATGGTCACTAATGAAAGAAGATGAAGGAGAATAATCTTCATCATGAAGCTGAGATGCAGCTTTAGATATATGTATTGTAGTCAAGTGCTAGGCCAAGAGTCGATGGATGCATGTTACTCATCATCATCTTCATCATCGTCGACGACGGGAATAGCCTCATCATTCTTGGTAGTCTTGACTTTTCGGACCTTTTCAGCACCAGCAGGCTTCGTCGAAGGTGGACCGGCATCTTCATCGTCATCGTCATCACCAGGCTCTTCGGCGTCGTCTTCACCATCCCCTTCCTCGAGCTCTTCTTCCTCTTCTTCATCATCGTCGTCTTTGGCCTTGGTGTGCTTGGTCTTCTTCTTTGGTGCTGCATTGAAGAGTCAAATCATCATTACAGGTGTAATGTCAAACAAGACAGGAAAACTTACGAGGTGCCTCAGCCTCAGCCCCGGAATCTTCTTCCTCATCAAAGTTGGAGCCCTCGGAGTCTTCATATCTAAAGTGGTGGGGTCAGCCTCGCCACACAAATGGCATTGTTGAGAAGAAAGGCAGACAACAGGTGAGATCGCATAACTACTGATTGCACGAAAAAGGAATTGGAGTCGGTCAAATAGCATCATTGGCTACATGTTGCCGTTGAGGATGGTCGTGCTGCGTGATGGTGGTGGTTGTTCAGTCAGGCTGAGGGCTGGATCTCGGCACATACACAGCGACAACGAAGCATGGTGGCGACAAGACAGCAATGCATTGGGCCTCAGCGACCACAGGCGACTCAATTGCAGCCAAAATCGCGCAAAACCGCAGTATGACGGATTTATAGCATGACGTCAAGGAAGTGATGACTTACTCCTCTTCGCTTTCTTCCTCATCCGAGGGGAGAGCAACGAGCTCCTCGTCATCGTTTTTTCTTTTGCGAGTGGACATGGTCTATTAATGGTGGGTGGAAGATGGGGTGAAAAGAGAAGGGTGTTGGGATGGAGTTTGGATGGAGTTTGGATGGAGTTTGGATGAAGTGAACTTGGGAGACCAGCTGGGAGCGCTGGATAAGCTGCGGGGACCGGGTGAACTAGGTAGGTAGGTAGATACCTTGATTAGTCGGAGGCTGGGAAGCCAGGCAAGGGATTCGCTCTATGCTAAGTTGGGGTGTCCATGATGAGCCAATGGATGGGTGGTGTTGGCATCACCTGCAGCTCTGAAGACGGCGGGTGCCCGGGGATCAGGGTTAGCATGTACACTGTAGAGCGTTTGCTGCGGTACTGCTGCAGGTACCGTAAGCGACATTTGGCTTTGCTTTGGGTCAGTGTTTTCCGTGGCATGGTGAGTGGCAACCCTCACAACAGGACCCTCTCAGTCCACAGGTCTCACATGTAGTTGGTGGCAATGAGCTTCGCACAAGGCATAATGTAGGTATGCTGGGATTTTGTAGAGCGAGAGAGAGTGA
>SSBG01000047.1:14336-59612 GCA_028220655.1 Shiraia bambusicola | reverse complement strand
ACAAAAAAGGAAGCGTCATCTTGTACGATCAGATTACCATGTTTGCAGTTTTTTTTTGCTTTTTTCCCTTCTTTTTCTCTTTTCTTCCCTTTCTTTTGATTATCGATCTTATACTGGAGTCTCCATCTGCTTTGCTTGGACACACAGCGTAAGGCTAGCGCAGCTGTTTTTAATTTTTGCATCTGGATTATGAGCAAAAAGCCATGCCCTGTCATGGATGGAATGTCATGGATGGAATGGGCTTTGAATTATTAGAAGCGACCTTGGTAGCAATTACACGACACAAGCGTTTTGAGATGCCTACCTACCTAGTCGATACAACCTTGAAGTGGTCTATGTAGTGCACTATTTGCACAAGAAGCAATCAAAAATAAAAAAGCATTTCTACATGGCTATATTGGCATGTTTCTTTAATGCACCCACCTACTCCCGTTCATCTCTGCAGTGACGTGAAGTGTATTAGCCATAATAATTCCTTACCCTCAACACCACACCAAAATAAAAACTAGACGTAAAAACCTTCCACTCTAGAAACATGTCAATACAGAAACTTAATATATAAGAGAACTTGACGTAAAAAGAAAACTAGACATCATCCTGCCTTCCTTCTCTAACTACAGTCTTAGTTTAGGTAACCAGAAACAGAAGAGAAGAAGAAAAAAAATAGAAGCCAGATATATCAGACATCTCTCTCACCAAAGCCCCCCCCCCCCCCCCCCAAAAAAAAAGTATAAAATCATTAGATGACAAGGCAAGTAGTCTACGACCGTCGTGTTTTGATGCGATGGAACATGTCCTTGAATGCTTTTGCGTCTGCGATTCGTTTAGTCCAGGTCTGCAAGTACGAGCAAATGCGGCTACTCACCCTCCGATGTTGTAAATGTCAGTTGATATTTGCTAGTAGAGCCCTTGGGCAGCCGGTACCCGTCACAAAAGATATACGGCCGTAGCTCCCCAAATTGTATCGTGGCACTACCGACACGCTTCATCCAGCTCGTACGGCCAATGTACTGCGTGACAAACGCAGTCCAAATTGGTATAGTCTTCAATGGGCCACGGCGTGCTGTTGCTTCGAAGCGAACACAGCCCGAGTCCTGGTCTTTGAAGACACGGAAGGCATGGAGGTATCGATTGTCCGTGATTTCACTACAAGGAGTCAGGGTGGATAGGACATGCAGCCATGGAGGTAATTTACCCGCTGAATTCCACCTTCTCACCTGGCTCAAAGAAGTCTTCAAGTTCGTTGGCAATGGCCGTTTGGTCCTGACATTTCATCGCAATAGCAGTGCAGTAGAAGAGAACCATCCCTGCTTTTCGTCAGATGGGCAGATGAGCAGATGGGGTTTGAACGATGTTGCACATACGCTCGTACAATGTAAATCGTAGCCTGGACCACAGCTCGACATGTCCACCTTTGCGATTGACACGACAAAGCTGTAGGCATGATTGTGATCGGAGCAGTCTCAGTGAAGTAAGTGGGTAGCAATAACGCAAGCGGTTTCCACGTTCATCTTTGGTAAGGTAGAGAATGCGAGCTCGATTGTCGTCTGGCCTCCAGTATAGACGCACAGTGACATTCGTCGCTTCGAAGGGCATCTCTGCCACCCTCTCGAACCCATCGTCCTGCAAAATTTCAATGACTCGAGGTTCGTCGCGTCCATAACAGATGCTTCGCTCGCCCAGAGTTGCAAATGCAGTCGATGAATGGCGCCCGTCAAAGATCTTCATAGCCCAATGGGCCATCGGCTCCCCAGAGTCATTGGAATGGTTCGAATAGGTATGCGAGGAAGCTGACGAATGTGTGGGCGACTGTGGAATATCTGGAACCGGAGGTGGGACAAATGGAATGTCGCCTATGCCACCCCAAGTTGGTGCGATATGAGACCGTGATGGCGGCGGCGATGCATGATGCGGAAATACCTGTGTCGGATAGGTAGGAAAGCTGTAAATGCTAGGTCGAGGGGACTTGGGAGAGGAAGGTTTTGGAGTGCTCGCACGGCTTCCACGCCCATGCACCGATAGCCTTTTGATGTAGGAATCGATTGGCTCCTGTTTTTTTAGCAATCGTGACAATCGAACTCTATAAGTGTCCAATTCTTGCTCCTCCTCTTCCCTGCATCTCATCAGCGTCAAAAAACAAAAAAACAAAAAACAAAAAAAAAGGCCCTAGAACTTGACTACCTACCCTTTGAGAACGCCGTACATGATCTGGAGATAGGTCCTGAAGAGCTCTAGCCTGACGGGTAGGGAAATGCCTTCTGCTTTGATGTCTGCAAGCGAGTCTTCCCATAGCACTGCGAAGGGAGGGGTTCCAGGGAAAGCGCCGGGAGCTGAACGATTGCTTCGCTTTTTGCTGAACATGTCGCGGACATGGTCGAGAGTGTAGCCCAAACTTGGAAGACATACATCCAGATCCTTCCAGATGCGGCCCTGGAACCTCCCAAGGCGAGACAACTCCAGGGCTTCGTGCAGTACATGCAGAGCATTGGATATGGCGAACAGTTCGGCAATATTGCCCGTGATGTCCTTGCGATATTGTGGAATCTCGCCTAGGAACACATGGAGACCCGATGCAGTGTCCTCGGCGTCTTTAGCATAGTCGAGGAGTCTCCAGTCCATGGTGGATGGTGGATCATGTGCCAGACACGCTTCGTCCGAGAAGAAGCACGGTGGAAGGCGGCGTGCACACCCCCAGCGTGTCGAGGATACAACAGAGTGGGAGAGAGGGTAAGAGGGTGAGAGTCTGAGAAGAAGACGAGATGTGCTGCAGGGCTGAAGCTAGGGCGTCCGTCCGGTGTAGCATGGCATGGTCTCGCTCTTGACGACGTGTTGCTGCAGGCCGCAGGAAGCAAAGCCAATCGAGGTATGCCGCCAAAAAAAACACCCTCCCCCCCCGTAGTTACCCGTCAGCGCCATATAATATCCACTGCACTGTGGTCTGCTGCTCTTGTCTTCCTCCACCCGTTTGCGCGCGGGGAAGGCTTTGTTTTTTTTTGTTTTTTTTTTGGCCCCCAAAAGCAAATCTGGCACCCACCGATGCTGGGTTCCATTGGCCCAGACGCTGTCACGATACTAATACATAGTTCATGCTGCATCCTAAGAACGAGGGTGGAGGAACGGCTGGAGCCATGTACATATCCAACTTCTGTGACATGATGCTGATGCGCAACGTGGACGGCTGTCAATCAACCATGGGTGAAGGTTGTGGGAGACGACGCATCATGCATCCTTCGTACCATGTGTAGCAACAGCAACCTCATGACCATGGCCATGACACGTTCTCTCTGTCTTCAGCTCGCAAAATCAAACATCCAGTCTGGAAAAGGGGTCATGGCATCAGGCAAGGTAGCAGACGTGGTATATATGGCAATGTTGAATGTACCGAGTAGAGAGGGTAATCATGTAGTTAGGGCTGCGCCTCATTTGTTTCACATTGCTCAGCCAACCACCCTCGTCGTCGTAGCTGAGAGCTCTAGGCAACAGGGTAGGTAGGGGTGACCCGAGAAGACCAAGATTAATTATTTGCTTGGTCATATTACTGAGCCAAAATGGAATATTAGTACCTACCCTATATCAAGGCGAATCGGGTCTGCCTCTGATGTTGACTTTGATTCGAGTCAAATCACCGTCCTGAAACTTGAAACCTTGCGTTTGTTAACAACTATTACAAGTCATATTGCATTGGCCTTGGCTGTTTCCCCAGAGCTTCCAGTCTCTCGTCGACAAGCTTTGAGACCATCTTCTCAAGTATCGCAAAGTCTCCACTGGCCGACCCTTCAAAGTATCCAGTAACGCTCTTCTCCACATATTTTCCAACCTGGTCCACTTCCACGTTGACATGGTCACCTGGCTTCTTGCTTGCAGTGACAACTTTTTCTTGCGTGTAGGCGATCAGCATGACCTCCCACCAGCCTTCCGGCCCGTCTTGAACTTTTGTCACGGTCAGACTGGCACCGTCTATCGTGATATAGCCCTTTTCCACAATATATCGCAACACCACTGCGTCTCGAGGCCTGAAGCGGAAGGTAAGCGCGTTGCCGTCAGGTGTCACAGACTGAATGGTGGCAATGGTGTCGACATGGCCCTGAACAAAATGTCCGCCCATGCGTGTGTTGGCAGACACGGCGCGTTCAAGGTTGACCTTTGAGCCCTGCTTCAGCGACCCCAGGTTGGTGCGTCGGAGCGTTTCGGGCGCACAGCCAATCTTGAAGGATGACTTGTCGAATTGCGTGACAGTCAGACATGTTCCTGTCTCTCATCAATGCCAGTGCAACTGAGATGTAGTGGCTTCTGTATATACCATTGACACTTATGCTGTCGCCAACATGTGCATCTCCTAATATATCTGCACAATCCGAAATCGTCAATGACGTGCCACCGCCGCCCGAGCCTGTCTGGTCCAGCTCCTCAAGGGCAGCAACAGCTAGCTATCATCAGCTTAGCCGCGCCATGAAATTGCCTGTACTGGTGCTTACTGCCAATCGTTTCTACGAGCCCGGTGAACATGGTGGTTGTATGGGATTGGAGTTGTGTCATGGTGGGGGTTAATTATTAGTTACAACTAACTAGTTAGTTACTTAATTGGTTAGGTAACTTAGTTAAGCTTGTAATAATTACCTTAGCAGTTAGAATGTTGCTGAGTATTATCTCAGCGAGCTTAGACGGAAGGGGCTTTAGCAAGGCTACGCTTATTATAGACTAGGCTATATGTATTATACTTATTATAGTAAGGCTTTATGCGCACAGAGCACAGGGCTATTTTTGAGCCAATTAAAACGCTGTAACCTGCTAAAGCCAGCGGCAAACAGGGGTTATAATTATGCTATACCTAATATAGTCTAGTATAATATAGACCTTACTATATGAGTACTAAGTCCTTCTTGGAAAACGTCTGAGCCCGCTTAGATAAGCCGAGTAAAATCATCGCTAGTCAGTCTGGTCATAACATAGCCGCTCTTCTCTCTCTACGGAGTATGCTCTTCAAAATGAATAGACTTGCATTTGGAGGTCCAAGAGCCCTCGTAAGAGCACCATTGCAAGTTGCTTCGAATCATTGGCTCGGAAATGCATCGAGACGAACCATAACAGTACAAGCTACAGACAGTGATGCGTCCAATCTACCTCTGGCTGGCATAAGGGTGCTGGACATGACAAGAGTCTTGGCTGGGGTATACAACAGCTGTAAACTGTTAGCTAATGTTCTAACACATGTCTAGCCGTATTCTACCCAGATCCTGGGAGACCTTGGGTAGGTATGCCGCGGACAAACAACCCTGTCCTGACCAGCTTCCAAGGCTGCCACGCATGTTGAACGAATATTGACTCTTGACCAGCGCAGATGTAATCAAGATTGAGCACCCTACACGAGGAGGTAAGCAAAGCTCATTCCAACTATCAAATCTCAGCTTAGCTTTCAAAGATGATACACGAGCATGGGGACCACCATATGCAAAATACACAAGTGACAAAAAAGGGCCAGGAGAAAGCGCATACTACCTCGGTGTAAGTACATACCTATGCACAAGTAATTTTCAGACCGAAAAAGAGAACTTATGGTTTTATTAGGTAAATAGGAATAAACGGTCCATGGGTCTTTCTTTCCAGCATCCTGCTGGCGTTGACATCCTGCACCGACTGGTGAAAGAGTGCGATGTTTTGGTAGAGAATTACCTCCCTGGATCTCTGGCCAAATATTCAATGGACTATGATACAGTATCTAAAATCAACCCACGCATCATATATGCCAGCATTACGGGATATGGACAGACTGGCCCGTACAGTAAGAGAGCGGGCTATGATGTCATGGTGGAGGCGTACGTTGTGATTAAAGTCTTGAATGCCCTAAGCTGACAGAATTCAGTGAGTTCGGTTTGATGCATATCACGGGGACAAGAGATGGTCCGCCCGTCAAGGTGGGTGTCGCAGTCACAGATCTGACCGCGGGATTGTACACATCCAACTCTGTCATGGCAGCTCTTTTGGGACGCATAAAGACAGGGAAAGGTCAACATATTGATGTTGCTCTGAGCGATTGCCAGGTAGCAACGCTTGCCAATATAGCTAGTTCATGTCTAGTCAGTGGCCAGAAAGACACTGGAAGATGGGGAACTTCGCATCGTATGTTCAACCTATGTATAATAAGACACCAACTGAAGTTTCCAGCTTCGATTGTACCCTACAAAGCCTTCAAGACATCTGACGGCGACATTTTGCTTGGAGGAGGCAATGATCGGCTCTACGGCATCATCTGCACCAAGCTTGGAAAGCCAGAATGGATCCAAGATGAGCGATTTAAGACGAATGCGCTCAGGGTCAAGTATCGTGATACTCTTGAGGAGCTTATTGAAAAAGAAACACGACAGAAAACTACTCAAGACTGGCTCGACATTCTGGAGGGTTGTGGTCTGCGTAAGTCATGCAGCGTCGACTTATGACATACTCTATGATAGTTGTTGACAAGACTAGCGTACGCCGCAATCAACGATGTACAAGATACACTGAACCATGAGCATAGTACGTAGTCCCATCGTGGCAAACACGGAACTTTGCTGACTGTTGGTAGCTCGCGCCCGAAATATGGTTGTAGAAATCGACCACGCCGATTGTGGACCAGTGAAGCTAGTGAATACGCCCGTGAAATGGTCAGACTCGAAGCCTGGCGTTCGTAGACCACCACCTACTCTTGGTCAGCACACAGACGAGATCCTTCGCGATATGCTTGCCATGAGTGAGGGCGACGTGGAAGAGTTGAGGAATGAAGGAGTAATTGCCTGAGTACCTAGGCACCTGGGACATGTCAAGAAAAGTGAACTGTGTGACTGGTCAGAATAGGTTCAGGACAATGCGGCATTTAAAGTAATTGGTGTTATTTATGTGATCCAAAAGGCAAGGTACATAGATGCATTTGTCCATGTAGTCTTCCCTGTACATAGTCGCGCATAAGCGACGTGGAGTGGAGGCAGTGGAGTTGCGGATGCTTGGTGACAGGTCATAGGCAGGTAGTGTTGACTATTAGTTAGTTTCAGCGAGCACGGACCCAACTGCATGCATTCGACGTTCGGTAACTAATTAATTAATAATTACTTTGTACTCTCCGTACCTATGCACTTAATTACTTGGCTAGATATTACTACTTGGTAGTTACTTCATGAAGCGTGACTTGCTCTTCCACAACCCGCGCTGAGAGAGCCATTGCAGTATCCTTTAGCCGCGTATTGCCAGTCGCGGGCCGCTTAGTTAGTTAACTATTAACTAACTAGTTAATACTGAAGACATGGCCTCGCCAGACTCCCCAAATGACCCGTCGCCCATGTCTGCGACTCCATGGACAGCCAACATGTCCACCTTCCCGGCAAACAACAATCCAGCGCCAGGAGCAAACTTTCTCCAGTTCTCTGCGTCTACCGCGGCAATTCTGCAGAGGCTGCAGGGTAACGGCAATGGCCATGCGTCCGGCAGTGCTGCATTCGAAGCAAAGAAGGCCGAGATACTACAGAACTTCATTACCAGCGACAAGCTGCCAACGCCACCGCCAATAGCAAACACGGGGAGGAGAGGAAGGGGCGGGCGAATTGCTACTCCAACCGCTGTAAAGACAGAACCTGGCGCCTCACCTACACCTGCACCTGCACCTGCACCTGCACCTGCACCTGGCTCTGCGGGACAAGGCTCAGGTAGAGGGCGCGGGCGCGGGCGAGGAAGAGGGCGAGGAGGACGGGGAGGAGGACGGGGAGGAGGAAGGGGAGGCAAGCGGAAGCGGTCGGACAGCGACGAGGACAATAATGTCAGTCTTTTCAATTTTGGACTTACGGCAGATTTGCTGTCTAACATGGCGCAGGATGACGACAATTCAGATGTTTCCGACTCATACACTCCTCTGCCCACCCGAACAAAGTCTGGCCGTAGCGTGAACAAACCAGTCACCTTTGTGCCAATCATACCAGAACCCTCACAGGGTATCAAGCGAAGAAAGTCTACCAAGACTATGCTTTCTGCCAAGTGCAAGACATGTCGTCGAGATGTCGACCCATCCAACAATCGCATAGTATTCTGTGATTCGTGTAGTACTGCGTACCACCAATACTGTCACGACCCGCCTATAGACAACGACGTGGTCACTGTTCTGGAGAAGGAATGGCTTTGCGAACCATGCAAGCGGTCCAAGGAAGCTGTTGTGTCTGGAACAGAAGAGCTGGTAGCTGCTGATGGCCTAACCGTCGACGAGGTATGATCACACGCTACTCAGTACAAGCATTCACTAATGTTGCGTAGAAACGCGCGTATTTTTCTACTTTGTCACACGACAAGCTAGTTGGCCTGTTGTTACATGCGTCAATACGACATCCAGAACTCCCCATTCTCCCTCCCAATGTCAAGACCTTATTACCAGACTCGAAATCTCAACCACAGGCACCGCCACCGCCACCAATACCAGCACCCCAGCGTTTTCCACAATCCCAATACCAACCACCATCAGTCTTCCAAAATCCCCCAATCATTTCCCCACCAAACAGCCAAACAGCCGCAGTTCAAACACCCCGATTCTCCTCCAATTCCTCCATGAACCCCTCAGAAGCCCAACTCCTCGGCGAATCTCGCTCACAACCACCAACCCAACAACAAAAACGACAGCAGCAGCAACAACAACAAGAGCAAAAACAACAAGCCACCATGGACCTAGCAGGCCACCAATACGAAGAAGACGATGGTTACGACACCGATCCACCGGCGCATTACCCAAAACCTGGTAACGGCCTGGCGCGCACATTACGACCTGAGAGCGAGGACTTGAATTGGCTTGTAGACGACAATTTCGAGGTGTTTAGTCATGGGTGGAAAGGCGATGGGACGGGTATAGGTGCGGATGCCTTGCTAGATGGGATCAGCAGTGGTGAGAATGGGACAAAGGTAGTTTAGCAAACTGCCTTGAAGATTGGAGGAGTCGACCCTGTGGCAGAGAGTATCAGTGGGGACGACGAGTTATCTGATATGGCTAGTAGTGATGTGGATCGTTTGAACGAGAAGGTTGGTGAGAAGAAGAAACACATCAATACGCAATAATGATGAGCATTTCTTATCCTTACAGGCGTAAACAGCATGGGGTTTACGCTCGTCAAAACTCAAGTAGTTAGTCCATTGACAAGCCATCACGACACAGGAAACAAGGGAAGGAAAGCATCAAGATATCCAACAACTTTCATCACAAGCGATTATTTCAATACCAGAAGAAAAATTACTTGAAAAAAAAATATCAAATGGTATCAAACTGACGAACATCCAAATAGCCAATTCCATCATTGTCGTTATTATTAACGCAAAACTCCTTTGAACCCACTCTCATGTAGGCCCCAAGTCCAAGCCCAAACGCACACCAATCAATCATCAAAAGCCAAAGTTTGCTCTGGATCGTGCCACTTCTTACTCTTAAGCACCCTCATCTTCTTGACCGGACTCGCACTCCTATTCAAGGCTTCTCTTTCCCTAACCTCCAACCTTGCTTTTAGCATTTCATTCTCGCGCTCCAACACATCCATGCGGTCCCTGAATTCCGGGTCTGGATCTTCATAGACTTTGACCTCGTCGCGCATCTGTGCTTTGGTAGCTTTGATAACGACGTCGATTTTGGAGTCGAGATGCGCTTGTTGGTTGTCCTGTTCGTTGTCGAGCGCGGCTTGCCAACGGCGACGTTCTTGGTCGACGGCGGATTCCATTTCAGCGTAGCATTCATCGCGGATTTCCTGCTCGAGATCGGCCATGTTGTCTTCTGCTGCAGTCCAGGAGGCCTCTGCGGCTTTGCGGCGCGAGGTTTCTTCTGTGAGGCGGAGGGCCATGATTTCGAGGTCTTGGGTCAGGCGGGCAATTTCGGCATGGGCGGATTCGAGTTCTTCAATTATGGCGGATGGGGTGGTACGGCCGGATGAGGTGGTGCCGCTGGCCTTCGATGGGAGCCCGGAGAGAATGGTAGATGTTGTGGAGGGGATTCGGGGGACGGTGACTTCGCGGGCGAGAGCTGAGTACCGCAGGATTTGGGACGTGGCGTTAAAGTCGCTCTGGGGATCGGCAGTGACTATCATGACAGACTTTTGCGGGTGGTGGTGCTGATGTGCCTGGCGGGTTGAGGATGGGAAGGAGTTTGAAAAGAGCAACTCTGTAAGTTTGCATTGTCGGAAAGGGACGATGTTCTGTTTCATGTTAATTAGTGGAGAAATGGAGCACACAAGGAAAGGGTTCAGGATACCTTTGAGCCATCTTGGTTGTCAGATTGCATCTGCATGCACTGACCAAGATACATGAGGGATTCATTGATCTTGCCAGCCTCAGCCAAAGTTGCTCCAGCTGTCTTTGCGTTTCGAGCACGCTCAGATCCAGCCAAGTCAACAATGGTGAGCGTGCTGCTTGACCATGGGCCCTTGCGGGCAGCGTTTCGCTTCTTGACTTCAACGCAGAAGAAGCCGTGACTACGTGAGCTGACAGCGTTACTTCCTGTGCCAGCAACTTTTCGCTCCGCAAGACCAGTCTCGAGTACCATGATAGCCTCCTCAAAGCTACCACAGATGATCTTGGTTAAACCAGCAACGACCTTGCGATCAGGGCTCAGCTCCGTGCTCTTGAACAGCAGCGCCCGACGCTTAACACTTGGGTGCTTGTTCTTCATGGCGCTGCCAGTCAATAGATCGAAGATGCGATCATTGTAGACCTCGTACATGGAAATCACCACAGCGTACTCGGCGGTAGAATCAGTGGGGATGTGGATGTCAGCGATGGATGGATTCTGAGGCATGATCGACGGCCGTGGAATCTTGTTGGATCGATTTGTGCCGCTCGCAGAGAATGTACTACAGTCCTTTTTTATGGGTAAGTTCATGTTTGCTGTGGATCGAGTAATGGTGGAAATTGTTCCATTGACCGGGCGAAGAGAACAAGATTCAGGAGAGGGGCATTGGGATGGTGAACTTACTGGCATGGGCGTTTGTGCTCGTGAAGGAAAGCGTTCTGACTGGCTGTCCCCGTACAAGGAGTCCAAGAAAGCAGTTGCTGTATACATTTGCGCCTCGGATACATCTGCATTAGCCAGGGAAGAGAATGCAGGGGCGCCGTAGAAGGACTGGACAAGCTGGTCGCCACAGGTCTGAAAGATGGCATCAAGAGACATTTGGACCAGACCGCGCTGTGACTTGGTGCCGAGGATTGTATGGCTCTGCCATAAGCGTCAGAAGGTAAGCCTGGCCAAAGTGAATACAATTGCACATACCTTTCCAGAGCCCGTGACACCCAGTGTTGCCAGCAATCCATCTCGTCCATGGTGGCCTGGTGCGCCTAGTACGCCCTCAATCATGGGGACAACACCAGTGGCTGTAAACAGCTCTGCCTGCTGAGCATTCTCTTCAAAAACTCTTGTAAATGCAAACCGTTCTATGGCTCTTTTGCGGTTGTCGTTTGTGGGTGGCTTGATGGTGATATGTGTTGGGTGAGCTCCTTCGCCACCTTCGACTGTTAGAAAGCGCGCTTTCGCAGACGCTGACGGGCGCAGGCGGAGGAAAACATCAAACAGAGCGCTTGATGGCCGCGGCGGAGGTTCCATTGCCATTTTGGGTGTCTTGGACAATTATGCGGTGAAGGGGTGGTTTGCAAGGATAACTACCTATAACTCGCGACTGTGCCATGGATGTCTCCAGGGCTGTCAACAAAGCTTCTGCAGCGTTGCCACAAGCAACCACACGTGACCCGTCGCTCACTCACCATAACATATTGCTTTGTTTGCTCACAAATACCAGACTTCACTCCCAAATTGACTAGCGGTAGATTATGGATCCAACATGTTACCGAGTGCATTCAGTATAATAGATGATATATAATATAATATATAACTAGTTAACTATATTATATATAATGCTCCCCACCCGGGCACACTACCTACTACGTAGGCACCTATACTGCCAATACTTATGAAACGTCCCACTCATCGCCTGAAAGCCTTGCTATTGTATTCGCTTATCAAGCCCATGCCCTCCTTGCGGTACGTGTCCGGCTCCGCATGGCTTGTCACATTGGCATCGAAGACGTAAGCTTGGGGCTTCTTAACATCGTACGCCGGCCACTTGTCCTCGGGGCCCTTCCAGACTCCCTTCTTGCGCCAGGCGTTTGGATCAAGGTCGTGGATGAAGCTTACCCAGTTGCTGTTCATGAATTGTGACAGGCTTCGGTAGCTCTCAGGCTTGTTGGTGAATGGTGGAACGGCAACTGGTGGGTAACCCACACCCTCAAGATTGTAAAAGACGAATGCAACATCCTGGAAATGGGTAACGCCAATGACAGGAGGGATGCCAGCGGGAATGGCGTTGAATCGGTAGCAGTAGGCTGGTAGGCCAGCAGCTGCCCAAACCCTGCATGTCTCACGGCGAGGTGCAATGAACATCCGGTCACCAAAGTAAGAAGCTGATCGTCTGAATTGCGCGCCAAACGGAAAGCCGGGACGGGCATCGCCCAGGTTAGCAATAACATTGACAGATGGATCATCTGGGTACGCTTCCAGAATTTTTTCGACAAAATCAGCTGGAGCAGGACTGACAATCGACTGTTCAACGAAGGATTTGAATTCCTCAGTAGTATTCACAGGTGCAGGACTAAATGCTGAGCCCTCGTCGGAGTTTGCGCCATTCAAAATAGGGACGCGGACGAATTGGCCTTTCTCCAATTGAGCTGAACCTCGTTGCGTAACCAAGTCACCGTCAAGAATCGGTATGAATTGCGTCATGTCCAAGGTTGCGCTAGTAGTGTTGATTGCCGTGTTCAGTTGCTCTGCAGGCAGGATTCGCAGACACTGAAGTGGGCTCGACTGATGAGCGCAGTTGGTACGACGAAGGAGTTCGTTGTACATGTCTGCATTGTCCAATGGACCCTTCGATGGCCCAAAGATGATAGGACCTCCAGACTGCATTATAGCGCCACGGAAGAGTTTGTCGTCACGGCCATTGTAGGCTATGAGATGGTAACCTACGGATGAGGCTCCTGCACTTTCGCCATAGATGGTCACCTTTTCACGGTCACCGCCAAAGGCCTCGATGTTCTACGTCAAATCAGCTTACATTTCACTTGGCATCTACACAAGTACTACGCACCTCTTGCACCCAATGGAGTGCTAGGCGTTGATCCCGTAGACCAAGGTTCAGGGCTCCGGCATCTTTCAGTTCCTGACTTCCACTGAGGAAGCCCCAAGCACTCAGACGGTAATTAAAGGTGACCGCCATGATGGGCTGGCCAATCTTGACCGAGTTCTGAACAGTGAAAGAGACATTGAAACGCTGGTCAACACCAGAGCCCATGAAGAAACCTCCAGCGTGGATCCAAAATGCAACAGGTAGCTTTTGGTTCTCGTAGCCTGCAGGCCGAATGACATTGATGTACAAACAGTCCTCTGAGATGGCATAGCCCCATTGGTCAGATCCATATCCGTAGCACTACTTGTGTTATCAGCGTAGATTCTATTGCTAGTCGAATGAAATATTTACCGCTTTCGAGTACTGTGTTGCCGGGCGTGAATCGGTCCAGCTTTGATTGAGACTGACAGGAGTCCTAAACCGCAAGTCACCGATTGGTGCTTGTGCATAGGGTATACCCAGAAAGTAGTCTTGGTTATACTCGTCCGAGTGCACGCCGATATAGGTTCCATTCTTGACTTTGACCGTTGGTGCTGAAGCGCCAGAAGAACAGCTCACTGTGCTCAAGAAGAGGGACAGAGCCGCTACAGATCCGCACAGCATGTTGAATACGAGCCAAGGACAAAGAGCGGATGCAGAATAATCCACGCCTGCCTTCTCGACATACATATACTTTTCATCCTACCTAGTTCTATGCTCCTCGAGCTTGGATCTCCGTTCAAGGTACATGCAACTAACCAGGCGATGTAATGAATTACCCAGCTTCCATGGCTGCAGCATCGGCGCAACCACCGTTTACAAACCTGATCCGGATTCGCAGTCGAGCTTTTGGCTAGGGCCGTTAGTAAATAATGTTACCTAGGGAGGTGGGAAAACACCGGATCCTCAAGAGCGGAGAATATGGACAGGAAAAGTTCATTATTGGCTATGGGGTCCCTGAGCATGGAAGACCCGCCCATAGAAGACCCATTGTGGTGGTGCTGGGTTAGATTATGGGGTTGTAGGGATGAAGAGCTAGGTACGGCATTGGCGAGCGACACGCAAATTGGTTACGAGTCAGTTAACTAAGTACATAGCTGTTGGTGGAAGAAGTGCTAAAAGTGTACGAAGGCATCCGTGGACTAATTACCTAGTTCTGGACCCAAAACATGTGCAGCATTCAACGTGGTATACTAGCTTCTCTGCATTTTTTACCATTTGTACAGAGCTGTAATGACCCATAAGCTGAGAGATAATTACCCGGTAATGACCTGCCGGAATTTGGATGCATGATACAGGCACTATATTATACTAGTCAATGCAGCAATATAAACGCCCTTGCCGACAGCCTGGACCCTGAATCGAATGCTTCACGGAGTTAAAGGAGCTGCCCAAAGGAGAGTGTTTATAGGAGGTCTTGGAAGTATTTGACCCTATTGCCAATTTGCAGCTGACAAATTTACTGTTGACCCAAGTGACTCGCATGTAATGTGGGTTTTCTTCAACATGGCCCAAAAATCATTTCTTAAAGCACTTTGATTCTTGCTATGTATTGACTAGGTATTCATTACACTCAGGCCTGCTTTTATCTTTGCAGGCGCGCAAGATTCCACGGCGTCATTTGCTGACCATCTATCTGAGAAGCTTGAACTGTATGGCTATGGTGTGTTAAAATGACCGGTGTCCATTCCCTTTGAGAGACGTTTTTGGAAAACATGAGACATGATCGAAGCAAGGGATTTGGAGGTGTGAAGAAGATCTGGGAAAAGGAACATGGATCATTTCCACCCTTCATCTCTGGGAAACCGCACCGCATTGCCATTTATGCAAGGCTAGTGACACAACAAAGGTCAAAGATATGGCCTAGGCTGATTTTATTCTTCCTCAACACAAGCGTGTAGTTGTAGTCAATCCATTCACAGGTACGGAGGAAAGTTGTCGAGAGTGTAGTAGTCACTGATGCTGTGGCTTGCCGCCGCTAACCCGCAATGACGCAATGGCATCGACATGCCCTTCTTACCTCATTGATAGCAAACAAAGGCTCGAATCATCTTCACAATACTTTCAGTCTTTCCTAAGCTCTACTCGAGTTCTACAACTATCCTTCGCCATGGTTACTGAGGGACTGGTCTCCAAAGATCTCCTTCCCGTACCAGATACGGATCCAACAGAACATGAGGGTGCCCATACCACGTTACTAGATGCCCCCACAGAAAGCCATGCACTAGCACTTGATGCTGCAAAAGAAACGGCCGCTGAGGAGCAGGGCGCTGCTCAGGTCGCCCATGCAGAAGAGGTAGTAAATTTAGGCTGGAACGAGGCAAAGGAAAATGTCGAGAACCCACTTGTCGGAGGTCTTTCAAACGAAGACCTATGGTTACTTGTGCGCCGTTTCAACAAGGTACAACATGGGGCTCACTGAGTGAAGGAGAATCCTGCTTACCATGTCAGCAAATGTACCATGTCAAAGAAATTGCAACAGCGCCTCCTGGTGGCCTTGACTTGAATATAGCAGACGAGGAAGAATTTTCGCCTGATAAACTAAGGGCCAATGTCGAACGCATGTATATGACTATTGTAGGTTCCTTTCTGAATCGGCTGATCGACTAAACTGACTAGATCTTAGGGCATTAGTATGATGAGCTTTGGCAAGCACATTGTTCGACTTAGATCGTGGCGTGAAACCAGGCGTACTTCATGGTTTTGTGCTGCATACTTCGTAGCGTGGGGTTTAGACTTGATCATGCCCTTGATTTCTCTCACCCTTATTACCCTAATTCTTCACCCACATTCACGAGGGGCCATGTTCCCACCTGCCCCACTCGCTTTGGTCAGTTCCACAGGAGGTGTTCAAAAACCAAAAGCTGGAGTCTTGGGTAGTACCGATAGCGCTACAGGAGCACCAGAGAACCACAAGGGCGAGGCCGTGGAGCTTGAGGCATCAAACTTTGTGAATGGTATTGCTTCGGTAGCAATTTCGAGTGCTACTGGTAAGCATCCACAAAGAGAGCCCCCAGAAGGCGATTCTCAGGAAAGGAATGTACCAGATCCTACCTCAATCACTGTCCATGCTGCAGATGCAAAAGATGTTACTGCTGGTGCTACACCATCTCGAAAGCATGACAAAACCAAAGTACCCATGGAGGCCGCCATGTGGACCAAGATGCGTCCTGTCATGCACGGTCTTGCCGAAGTTACAGATACTTTCGAGCGTTTTGCGAAGTAAGTTTAATCATCGAGACGACATTGAAACCACTTAACGATATCTCAGTATGCTCGAACCAACACCTCCATTTCCCAAAAATAAGTATCACTATCGCCTTGCAGGTGTGGTTGCCCCTCTACTTCTAATATCTCTTTTTGTAACTTCATATATGTTCACAAAGGGCGTGACGTTCGGCGTTGGATTCGGGTTCTTTGGTGACCCTGTCATCTCACGCGGACTTGGACTTCTTAACAGCCAATTTCCAAACTGGCAGAAGCTCCTTGAACTGCGAAATACCCTTTTAAAAGGCGTACCCACCAACGCACAACTCACCATCACTCTTCTCCGGATAGGAGAAGCCAACAAAGCACCCTTACCACCTCCACCCCACATTGCTCAACCACCACCTGAGAAACCTGTGGATATCAACGAACAGGAACTACGAGCCACAGGCGCAGATTATCCATTAAATGCCACAAACGAGGAGCTCGATGAAGTCATGGCCCACGATCCCACTGTAGCCCACGAAACCGACGGCCCAGACATTGACAATGCCAAAAATGCCAAACACGGGAAAAAAGGCAACAAGGTCATGCATTTCTTCCGCTCCACCGTCAAAGGCGGTGTCGAAACTACCCTTGGCGCCGACAAGGTCAAAGCAGCCATGGGCTCAGATCACGCAAAGAATCGCCTCGGTGCCGTGCCCCCCAAGAACGTAGACTTGACCTCTGGCCCTGTCGAGTTCAAGTCACGATTCGACGGAAAGAAGGGCCATTTGTATATTACCACCAAAGCGACCATTCCGTCGATTGCATTTTCGACCGATAGCACGATTGAGAAAATTGGGACTATGGACCGTGAGGATTTGCATCCACTGTGGAGTATTCCCATAGGGGATATCCGTGAGATGAGAAAGGTGGGTGGGTTTGGGTGGAAGGCCAAGTTGGTGATTGGTTGGGCTATGGGTAGAGAGGTTGCGGATGGTATAGTGATTACGGATCGCAGGGGGGAAGAGACGAGGTTGACGGCTATGCCATTGAGAGATGAGTTGTTTAATCGTCTGGTGGCGATGGGTGGGCAGAAGTGGGAGTGTTGGTAGAGGAAACTTTGTATGCTGGACAGTTCTGGAGGAGAGACTTGTTGAAAGGAATGATGTTTTGAATTGTATTAAGATTGTGCGCATGGGATACCAATAGCCGAGGATCAGCTTATCAGCATGCACCTTTTATAGAATCAATCAGGGCGAGGTAATGAAAAACAATGTCAAAAAAGGATATGCCTGCCAGCCAAACGGTAGAAAGAAAGCTACCAAAAGCCTCAGACACATTTTCCTAAAAGTTCTCCATGTTCAGCTCCATCTCAGTATGCTCTGAAGCCAAGAAAGCTCATAATTCCCAACCTACTCCACGTCCGAGTCCATAGCATCGCCACCAGACATGGCAGCACCCTCCTTGAACGACTTGCACTGCCGCGCCGCCTTCTTCGCCAGCTCATACCGCATCTGCGCCTTGTCGCCACTCACCTTCAAGCCCTTGGACGCACACATCCTCTTCAAATCGTTCAAGCTCCAGTGCTTGTCGGCATCATCCAAATCATCAAGTAACTGCTTCTTCGATCTTCTATAACTCTCAATACCACGTTCATCACACATGAGGGTCAAGTCAGCAAGGGAGAGACAGGCGCGTGGGTCTGGAAAGCTACCAGTGGCCCTGGCAGCAGGGGTAGGAGTAGGGACAGTGGTAGTGGAGCGAGTAGTTCGTGTAGACTTTGAAGACGCAATTCTACTCTTGCCCTTGGGGTCCTGCTGCTTCTTGATCTGAGCATTGCGCTGCGACTTGGCGGTTGAATTTTCCAGAGCACGTTGGGCTCTAATCTGGGCGGCGGCAGCGCGTTGCATGGCACGTTGAGCGGTTTCATTTTCCTTTTGGGCGCGTTTGGCGGCTGCTTCTTCAGCTTTTTGGGCGCTGAGGATCTTATTTTTGTTTTTGGCACTGCGTTGTAGCAATTCTTGAGCTTCTTTTTCTTCCTGTTCTTTGACGCGGATTTGCTCGCGAGATTCACGGTGGGCTTCCATTTCTGCGCGGCGAGCTTCGGGGTCGTCGTCTAGCTCGGTGGGAATACGAGCGGTGCCGTTCATGAGTGAACGGTAGCGCTCGCGGCATGCCGTCTCAGAGAACAAAGCATCAGGATTGAGGCGGCGCATGTACTCTGAGACTCTGCGAAATCGCCATGCTCGGAGGCGCTCGATTTCGTAGTTGATCTCAATGTCGGCAAGGGCGTTGGCTTGGATGAGGAGGCAGTCCTGTCACGACTGTCAGTTGGTGTTCATATGCAAGTGATGATGTTGTCTGTGTAGAAGAACTCACTTCCTCAAAATTCCACTCTTTGTATCCTTCTTTGATCAAGAAATCTACATTGGCAGCCTGTGCTAGGCGAATACGCATGATACGCGTAGAGATGGACTTCACATCGTAGGCGACACGACCGTCTGCACTAAGCTTGTCGGCAATCTGTCGATCACTGAAGCCCTGCTCGCGCATGCTCATCATGAGCTCATCGTCGGAGTCCAGCTCATGAGAGACGCGCTTATGGTAAGCGGGCAAACTCTCCCCCTTCCTGCGGTCCCGTCGACCAAACGTACCAGGAACGCGAGATGAAGGGGGAACTACCAAGCGATTGTCTTCTTCAAGTATAAAAGACTCTGCGTTGCCTGCCTTGGCTCGGATGCTGGAAGGCTTGGTGAAGCGGGATGGTTTGATACGTTTGCGTTTTCCGCCAACTACTTTATCATCGTACTCAGGGTCATAGCCTTCGGCATCTTCGGTATCGCCCTCTACTCCAGGGTTATGGTCGATAGCGATGTCGCTGGAGCTGTCGAGCTTGAATTCATCGTCACCAGGCTATGGAATGTTAGGGACACGCCGATATATCAGGTCGCAATACTTACGTCGTCCAGTCCAGCGAATGGTGCTTCGTCGTCGCCATCCGCCACGGTGTCCATGTCATCAATGACATGGCCGAGATTCAGTTGGTCGTTGGGACTATCGCCTTCAAAGCCTCGTCAGCTATGCACAAGCGAAAGGACAGCGATCCATACCTTCGAAAAGAAGCAGTTCATCAGTCATGTTGTTGAGTTGAGCAGGTGGCGTTGATATGGATTTGAGGTAGATCGTGGTGTGAATAACTGTCGGGTCCGTGGTTCCTAAGCGGATTGAGCTGCGTCGGACTGGTGGTTGATGTGGCGGGTCCGCAAATGAGAGAGTGGACTGTAGAATCTAGAAGTAAAGGCGGATCCAACAAACTATCGTCACAGCAACGAAATAGGCAGAATCCTAAGACGATTGCATTACCAGATAGAGTATAGGTCATTCCCAAAAGAAATAACTCGCTACTTGCAATCAGTTTCATGCAATCACTGTTGCAATGGACATGTTCGATGGATATCATTTAATGTGGAGAGCTTATAATAGGATCCCAAGACAGTGAGACAGAGTCAAAGAGTGCGACCTCTACAAAGACAAGGCTGAGCGTCATTGATTGGTAATGAATGCAGGACACGGAGCTCCAAGGCCATGTGGTTGTGTAGTGTATAATAATTATTACACTGATGTTGAGTTGGATGATGTGGATGTAGGTATGTAGTGAATGAATGTCATGTGACATGTGATGGGCATGGCTGATCCCTGTCCAACTATGACGCAATCGACCAACTAACCAACCTTGCACAGTGGATCGTAACAAGGCCTTCAACTAATAAGTTATATAACTAACTACATGTCAGCTTAAATCTTGAAACAAGATTGAAGTAGTTGTTGGCGACACCGCGACATTCACAACCTCACACCACCACCATGGCGTCGTACTTGCAGAAGCTACGACGACAGTCAAAGCATGCAGAAGCACCCAAGACGCCGCCACCCACTATCACTAAGCCTGTCGATGAGACTGCGGTCGAGCCAGAGCTAGATGAAGAAGACCAAAGGTTTCTCGAGCGTCTTGCCGCCATTGCTTCAGAGCCAGAAGGAGATGCGCCGCCACTCCCCATGCGACCAGCGGCAGCGACCCAAGACAATAAAGGCGAGCACAGGGCTGCAAGAGATGCACAGGATGCGCTAATGGATGGCGCAGACCAGGTCGCCTTGCCTCAGAGCCCATCCACGGATAGCAGCGACAAGGACAAAGAAAAAGCTGCGGGCTTAGCTAGGAAGAAGAGTGTCCTGTCTTACTTCTCAATAGACAGATTTAGAAAGAACGACAAAGGCGTCGACAAGGAGAAGCCGCCCCAAGACAAGACTGCAAAACTCAGCGAGAAGGAGAGGGCTGCCATGGCCGATGATCTACTTGCTGCTGCCGAGGCATCCAAGGCAGTTAAAGCAGAGGATCGAAAGAAGGAAGACAAAGAGCTTACCCAAGTCCTCGACCAGCTCAACATGGCTGCTGTCAATAATCGCGTCTTCTCATTCAGCAAAGAGTCGGAAGACTTGCTTAACAAGTTTACACAGGTGCTCAAGGACATTGTCAACGGTGCTCCTACTGCATACAACGACCTGGAGAAGCTATTCACAGACTATGACAATCAGCTGAAGAAGATGTACGGCAATCTGCCGCCATTCTTGCAGAACATGGTCAAGAGTCTGCCTGCGAAGCTGACGGCAACTCTTGGTCCAGAACTACTTGCCGCAAATGCTGAAAAGCCTGGCTTCGATGCGAAACAGGCAGCTGGCGCAAGCAAGGGAAAGCGTTCGAAGATGCCAACCATTCCAAATCTCAAGTCGTTGGTGAGTGTTCAGGGTGCTGTAGCAACAGCACTACGGAGTATCGTCAATTTCCTCAAATTCCGTTTCCCTATGCTGGCGACTGGAACAAATTTGATCATGAGTCTAGCTGTATTCTGTGAGTATACACAACCATAACAGTTCCCTCTTACTCCTGCTTACCAGATGCAGTGTTATTATTTGTATTCTGGTATTGCCATAAACGTGGCCGTGAGACACGTCTTGAGAAGGAGCGCCTCGCAGCCGAAGAAGCAGACTCTGCGCGCGCCAGCAGTGCATCTTCCATGAACGAAGATGTAGACTCCATCTTTGGTGATGTGCCTAAGCGGAAACCACTCCCGTCTGATGCAGCAGCGCAGCGAGAAAGAGAAGTACCCACTGAGCCGCTAATCATCAAAGACAATAAAGAAAGAGAAGAGAGTACAGTGGCGGTGAATGATTTGCCGAGTGTGAGCAATTTGCCTGATCCAAAGTATTCGGGCGGGCAAGTCCCGTGACCAGTGCTGATAGAAAGAAAGAGAGAGTTGGTTTGGAGTGAGACGGTTCTTGGTTTAGATCGATATCCCTTGTTGCGTATCAGTATATCATAATAGCACATGACACCACGCCCTAATAACCTACTCACACAACGCTTCCAAGAGTTTCACATATACATATACATCCATTTTTCAAATATTTCTATATTCTCTCTATTTCGCTTTCGATGCAAAATACCACCAGCTCATCCTCAGTTTCCACTTCCAGGTTTCCTCGCATGAATAACAACCACCTCAAAATAAGCATGCACCTTCCTCTCCCTAACCCCATTTCTGAACTTTGCAATAAAAACCTGTGCCTGCTCCAGACTCCAGCCCATGACTTTTGTCAACAAAAACAACCCCCACCCCTCTGCCCCCTGGGTAATATGCAAGAAATTCCAGCGCCCCAATTCCTTCATATGCGGATCCGCAGGCCATCCATTGACCGGGCATTTATACACGCGCTCCACGACATCGAAAAAGCCCTGGTTACGAATATAAGTGGATAAATTCCATACCTCGTAAAAGGACTTGCCGAATCTCTTGGATGCCTCATGGAAGACATCTGACCATTGCGACAGCACGTGATCAGGTGTCAAAGAGCCGTCGTCGGACTTGAATTGGATGCTCATTTCAAGTTGGTGCAGGTACCCACCTGGCTGCATGTGGTTGTAGATTTGAGCGTAGAGCGCAGGCCAATCTGCAATGCTGCCGTACAAGCCGCGGATGTTGATGAAGTCGAAATGAGCCGGGGGATAGGTCCAGGGGGAAGTGACGTCGTCGATTTCGAATTTGCAGTTTGGCGGGGTGAAGGATGGTTGGATGGGGGAGAAGTCGATGCCTGTGATGTCGGCGCCGGGGTGTTCGTCGGCCATGTCGATGCACCAGATTCCTGTGCCGCAGCCTAGGTCGAGGATGCGTTTTGGGTTGACGATGGGTGCGAGGTGGAGTTTTTGGTCGAGCAGGATTAGGAACATGTGGTGGGCTATGTCAAGTTGGTCGTTTTGGACTTCGTCGTTGGGGCCCCAGTACCTGGTTTATGGTTGGTATGATGTTGGAGCAGGCTCGTATGTGGTGAATGCTTACTCTCCCTCCCTGAATTTGTGGTACCGGCGGCCATTCTCGTAGCGGTGGCGCCAGATGGTTGATGAGATGGATGTGGTGTCGCTCAAATGGTCGTCGTCTCCGTAAGCCGAGTCAGATTCGTCTGTGGTACTATCCTATTGTTTCTGTTAGAACGCTTGGGAAGCTGAGTCTTGATCGTGTGTGCTATATGCAAATGCGATGTATAAGTACGGCTTATGCACAAAGTTTTCTTGTCACATACTGTAGCTACAACGACAGGGTTGACTACTTGCGCATCCACTGACGGGCCTTCGGTTAGTACTACTGCTGCTGTAGCCGAAGACCCCGCCAACTGTTCTTCAACTAATTCCGACGTACTAGGAACGACAGTATTAGTTGGCCGATCACCAATAGTGGACATGGATGTTGTAGGAGGACCGGCTGTCGTTGGAGGTGCCGTCCTCTCGTCTTCACCAGTGGTCGACATGTCTGGCAACTTTAAAGATAGACGTGTTCTAGGTCAAATACAAAGACAAATGTTTGTAACTACTCTGTAAGCGAGCGCTACCGTACGAACTCGTAACTAAGAGAGAGGCGTGCTAGTCAGTCTAGCGGCCGCAGTACCACCGATTAGCTGCGTTGAAAGACGTATACCTACATAGGTAGTATTACAGGGGCTTTATTGTAATTCGGTAGCTTACTCCTGAGGTATATCATATAACCCTAGTAGTACTACGACCGCTACGAAGTAGACTAGCACGCCTCTCTCTCTCTCGTCTGCAGTTAGGTACGCTTATGACAGTATAAAACCTAAATGATTGGACGAACAATAGCGGTTCAAAATGATATGGACTGAACGTGTGAATCGGAGTGACTGAGAGTTGATTGATTGAATAATTATTTGTAGAGGAGCGAGCCTTTCTTATATACTGATGACTGAGAAGATCACGTGATCTGAGTACATGTGATCCTCATGTGATGTATTTCAACACCGTTGAACGTGGGTCGTAAAAAAAGGCTGGTTTAGTTTTTTGAGTGGCTGGAAAGCCTAACTAATGAAGTTTCAACCAATATGACGTGGTTATTGTGGCTATAGGTTGACCTTTCACGTCGGACTGGATTTCTTCTCTGCCAGAAACACTTGGATCAAGCACAGAGGTGTAAGAGTTCATCATGATGATAATAGCTCTTTGGAATTATTGTTACTTCATCGAGGTAGGTTTTGCGGTATTAGCGTGGTGCTGAACGAGCTTCCGAGGAGTGAGACGCTCCGCGGATAAAAAGGTCTGCGGATAAGAAGGTGGAACAATATTTGAATACATAAAAATATAAAAGTTTTAGTAGTATGATATATGGTTATATGTTTTCTGCTCTGGTGGCCTTGCCACGATCGCCTGTTTCTTCTTCCTCCTGCTCTTCAACTTCTGTAATATCTTGACACGTAGATCTCTTCTCAGCTTCCGCATCCAGGCATGCCTTTGCTGCCGTCAAAGCCGGAAAGTTCTCCGTTACTCGGGGATGCCCAGTCGAGAAGAAATCCGTGTATGCGTAGATGGAGTAATATACGCTGACCGTGTTGACCAATGTCAATGCCAGCTTCATGACGAAATAAACGGGGATGATTTTCCATGCAATCATCTCTTTCTTGCGGCGAAGATGCCAAGCGTTGAAGAATGTAACACCCAAGATGTAGACGCCTATGAGACCGGCAGTTACAATGCCAGTAATCTTTGGCTGGTGGTAAAGTGCGATGGGAAGGAAGATAGGACGGAAGGTATAGGTAAATGTAGCGTACACTTCGACAAGAATGAAGAGCTTGGTAATAAATTCGTAGCGCCCAAGGCGCCATGCGAATAACAGGTAATTGAGATTATCGCGAAGGCGGTACAGGTAGAAGAAATTCCTATTGGGGGCTTAGTTGGCACAGCTGGAGGTGACAAACGTTGCAACAAGTTCTCTTACCATCGATAGAAACGCTGTTTCCAAACAGTCATCTCCCCGTACCCGCCGCGTTCTGACTTGACTGGGATGAAGAGTGACGGTGGCGTTTCTGTCTCGACAAAAGTCTGGGTGCAAAATTGAATGCGGTAGCCAGCAGCCTGTAGATTGTAAGCTATGCAGATAACAAACGCCCATTCATGCTTACCCGAGCAGTATGACCAAAGTACCAGTCTTCACTAATCTTGTAGCCTGGGTGACTCCAAAAGAGTTTCTCAAGGATATCTCTATCCCATAAGATTATGGCACCATGAGGGAACACTGAGCTTCCATATCTTCCTTGGAAATTTCTAGTCAAGCCTGACAGCTTGTATTCGAGGTCTTGTGCTTGTTGAATGTAGGTCCCTTTCGATCCATTCGCACCGGTACTCTTAATTGAGTACCCGATGCAGACAGTAGCCCCGTAATCTTTTGTCTTGCTGAAGCGATCTGTCACAATAGGCAGATTGGGAGGCAAATGAACATCGTCATCGATGAGCATTGCGTACTTGAACCTTTTGGCCAGCATCACTCCGACAAACTCAGCAACGATCTTGCTGCCTATAGGAACCCATGCATGATGGACGCCGTATTCCTTGCACACATCCTCAGTGTTGTCTAATGGCGTTGGTGAAGGCCCATTTGCCAGGATGAAGATTTGACCGGGATTGAAGATCGTAAGTGCGTGTTCAATAGTCTCAGGGAGAGCACCTGCAGCCTTGTACGCGGGAATGAGAAGGCATGTATCTGAAGCATCCGTCCTCGGGGGAGGGTTCTCAGGATCATGATCATCTAGGTTCTTCTCAAACCTAGTAGCAAGGAGAGGTAGCCAGGCAATGATAGTCCCCCAGAGAACAAAGACGAGGAAACCGTTTCTTAAATCGCTACCATGACCGATGAATTTCCTGTGATGTGTTGGTCCAACTGGAGGTGTGTAATTTCGCGGTGACTTACCAGATCTTATAGACTAAACCATCCCAGAGTGGGTAACCGATGAGCACGAAGTATACAAAACAAAGAAGGCTCAGAATCCAGACAACTTTCCACCCATATGAATGCACTTTGGTCGGCTCAAAAGACTTTTGGCCCTGCTCTGCAAGTCCAAGGAATTCTCTGACAGCTTCTGGGTCTGCATTCTCTCCGAGAGGCATTCCGCTCTCCGTTGGTGGTTTCTTTACGTAGAAGAGGGTAGATGCAACAGAAGATGACTTAAACGAACGTCTCACAGTAGATTTCGGTAAGGACACTGAGCTTCGCTGGAACATCGGGGGTCTGATAGCCGAGCTTATCGATCCCCTAGTTGAAGAGGAAAATCCAATTGTTGGGGGTCTCCGAATGTCTGATGGTCTTCGCCATTCCGTTAGTCTCCTTCTCGTTGAGAACCGCCTGCTTCCTGCCCCATGCGACGAGGGACGTGGAGATAGCTGCGCCGTAGGAGGTGGCACAGGGAGCGTGTGAGTTGATGAGGGTGGTACATTTTGAGATCCTGTATTCGATGACTCTGCTGTAGAGGACCATTTAGGGTGTCTAAACAAAGGCATAATGGATAATACAGAGGCCCTCGACGGAGGGATTTGTAAAAGTAGTTAATAATCGTGTTGAAAGACTGTATCTTTTAAGTCAAGAGCCCTTGTATGTAAGCAGCTAAATGATCCTTACAAGGCGCGGCAAGTGAAGCCAAAACAAAAAAGTAGAAGTCGACACATAAGCATTCTGTTTAGGTCTAGAATCTAGATTAGCCATGTAGAGGAGAAATCTCTGGTAAAAACGTGTACTCTACAAAACTTAGGTACGAGCTCAATTAGATCCTAACCGGTAACTCCATCCCAACTAAGTCTCTGTTACCTGTCTCCGTTTTTTGAAGACAAGGTATTTGAAAATGGTCCATGTCTTCCAAGGTTTATCGAAGCCGCTTTGGTATTTGAGATATGGAATATTGTTTCTGCCTCGTCGGTGGCACTGTATGCAAACCAGTAGTAGAGCCACAGAACCAATGGATGGGAGAAGGATCCGAAAGGATGACTATTTGGATGAGAATTTGAAATAAGCTTAAATCTTGCTAACGTAAAATCCATTAAGTGGCGAATGGCGACCCACAATGCACAATGAAGTAAGTCACTTCGCTACTTCGCTTTCTCCTTAGCAGTATGCTTGTTTCCGTTTCCGGTATTGATCCGCGCCACGCAGCGTTTTAGCCTTGTTTCTTCGTACACTACCTTAGACTAACTAGCGGAGGAAATGAAGAAAAATTAGTCCTAACGTACTCTTTGGATACTTTCATCAAAGTGCTTGCAATTATGATAATGTAAGAGTGGAAAATGGCTAATCTGCGGTGCTACACTATATATGCTTGCTACGAGAATAGATGTTGTGCTCATCCAGCTTGGAATATCGAGACAGGATGGAAGTACAACTTTCGTACGAAATGGCTGGATCGTCAGGCACGCACCAATAAGTTAAGAAAGCTTAAGGGATCCCTTGTGCCATTGTCGTTTCTTCCGTTTGCAGTTAAGAGCTAATAAGAGGCAGGTGGCGTGCATGGCAGATACCGCTACGCTAACAATTTCTCCGATGTGAATGAAATAGCTCTGCTTTCAGAACCAAACTTTTGACCGATGCTATTATTCAAGCGGAGAGTACCGAACATAGAGATTGTAACCTAAAATATAAGCGAGAACAGTGACATGTCTACCTAGGCATGTCAAAGTATGGAGAACTAGTAATTTACTATGCCCTTTTGAGTAGACTTGGTAAAAAAAAGCCGCCATGCTACCAGGCGCTAGTGTTCAATATGCTATACGTTCTCGAAGACTATGCTTTTGATGCCTAAGGGACCGGCCACGTTACTGATGTGGCTCACGTTCTGGAACGGTTAGAGACGGTAGTCGAATACAGCCGATGTTAGTACGATATAATGTGGATGATTTCTTTATGTGTACACAATATTTGGCCTATAAGACAATTCAAAATGCCGTCGATAGTTGCCGGATACCGAAAATAATATATGGCGATTGCACAAGACATCTTCAAGCTTCGGCTAGATTCGAGCCGGCGAGAAGTATCATGACCGTGATTTTTCTAAATTCCTAATTAACCAATCTTTCACAAAGTCACTCCAGTGTCTAGATGAATTAATTCATTTCCTGATGTGAGTGATATCGTGGTGATCATCAGTTCGGTATAGGCCTCGCTATGGCGAATGCTCAAGACACATTGAGCCTCGTTAGCGGTTTCGCTGGGCTTTCCAGAAGAGATGAAGGGCTTGTTCGATTTGGGTCTGGCGTATGGAAGACCTCATCCAGACTTTCGGGCAGCTTGAACGTGGATATGAGTGAACCCTGCTTTGTTTTTTCATGTGGATTCGCTACATTGTCAGATGACTTCACATCACTGAATGCAGGCCTGAACTAGTGCACTAAAACTCTTACTGATCAAGTTGGCTCAGCCCCTTTCAATAATTTTATAGATACAGGTGAATGTTATAGCATGGTAATCGGAGACCCACTTGCCCAGAAGATAAGAGTCTCTACCCGATGCTTCCTTCATCTTTGGGGATCAGGGCATCACTAACATACTACATAGCTTAGCCTCTGAGAATGATATAATACCTTCATCCTTGATCCCAAGCTGTTCATAAGTTCTATCGTTCGTATTTCTTCATCCACTTTCTGTTCAAAGATTCCCATTGTCAATTACCAAGACCACCTCTGGAACATAGCAACTATGATGCAGTACAAATCTATGCGGAGCTTCCATACTAAGCTTATTTCACAGCTTGAGACCAAGAATGATCTGCTACCAAGTGTCACCGTCACAGTTTCCGCTCCTCTTACTCCACCTTCAGACTCACCAACACTACAGACCACTAGCCAGAGTAATTGGCCGGTGGACACCCCTACTCAAACTGGAAGCGTCAGCTCAGTTGCACCAGACACTATTGTGGCTGTCATTGGTGTTGGATATGTCGGCACACATCTTGTCGAGGCCTTTGCCCATCACTACCAAGTTCTGGCCTTCGACTTGGACGAGAAGAGACTAAAAACTGTTGCCGAAGACCTCAAGGGTCTTCCCATTCGGTTCACCTCCAAAGCTGCTGATATCAACGAAGCATCACACATTCTGATCTCTGTACCAACCGTACTTAAGGCCGACAAGACCATTGATACTACATACCTCCGCAGTGCCATTAGCACAGTAGATCAATATGCAAAACCAGGATCAACTGTAGTTGTAGAGAGCTCTGTTGCAGTTGGTATGACCCGTCAACTCGTAGGACCACTTATGGCTTCCAAGAACCTGAAGGTTGGCATGTCACCTGAGGTATGTTGCCCTCAATCTGCGTCTTATAAAAGACTTGAAGCTGATCAATTTACAGCGCGTCGACCCAGGCCGAATAATCCCTGCCTTTGAAGAAATCCCCAAGATCGTTTCCGGCCTTGATGCCGAATCTCTCGAGGCCATCGGCCAACTCTACGGCCGTGTCTTCGATAACATGCTCCCCGTCTCGTCGCCGGAGGTAGCAGAGATGACCAAGCTCTACGAGAACTGTCAACGCATGATATGCGCCGCTTATGCCAATGAAATGGCTGATGCATGCTCTGCCCTTGGTATTGATGCTTTCGAAGTTAGCCAAGCCGCTGCCTCGAAGCCATTTGGCTATCTTCCCTTCAAACCTGGTCCAGGTATTGGAGGTCACTGCATTCCAGTCAACCCATACTATCTTCTCTCTACATGCTCAATGCCTCTCCTTGAGCACGCCACTACGAAGTCATGGCAACGGCCTGCTGATGTCGCCAAACGCTTCTACGAGTCTCTTCCTCAAGAGAATACATCCAACTCATCGGGTACAGTTGCTAAACCGAGCCGCCCACGCGTGCTCGTTGTTGGTGTAGGATTCAAGCGTGGTCAAAGTGTGATGAGCAATTCCCCGGGAGCTGCTATTATTCGCACACTCCTGAGTGAGTATGACATCTATGTGGAGTTTGCCGATCCCCTTGTTCCTGCCGAAGAATTGGACTTTGTGCCGAGAATGGAGACCGACATCAACTGGACCAAAGAATATCTGAGCACATTCACTGGAATTATCGTTGCTGTCGACCAGGTTGGACTAGACATGGACGTGCTAGAACAGCTAAATGATGTCAAGGTCGAAGATTATTCTGGTCGGCGACAAAGTTTCTTCAATTTGCAGTCTGCATCGATTCCAAATAGAGCCATGCCCGTGAAGACTTGCTAGTCCCGTTTTAGTATTTCTTTGTCGTATACTTGTTGCCTTGAGCGGATTTCTAATTGTTGTTAAAAAAATGCTCTGTCTCTGAATGCTAGGCGGGGATTTTCTCTTATTAGAAAAGTGATGAGATGACTGGGTACACTTTCCTTATATCTAGTCCGCGTCTATATGTTTACTCCTACTATGCAATTTTGAATTTTTCACACACTATATACTTTCCTTTCCTGTGCAACCTGAAATCGAGATCACGAGGCGATTTCATATCGAGCATGTTTCGTTGTCTGTGACCCCTCCACGCAGCTCTTGCAAAAGTGCTTCAGTCGAGTCCACACATGGAGAATTGGCGCCGAAACACATAGTGCAGATTTCTAGTTCCTTCAAAGCATATTTTGCGGCGAGATCCAGCCGACCGTGTCTTCCCCAGCCAATCGCAGCTTCATGATACGCTAGCCCTAGGGCTTCTCCCACAAGTCCCTCCTCTTGTAATAGTTTGACCAACTCCAATGCGGCCTTTGGCTTGGGAGACACCCACATCTGCCTCTTGCCACATCGGATTCTAGCATCCAACACGATCATGCGGGCTCTTCGGATATCGCTAGCTGTGGCATCACGTCCGCATGCTACGCAAGAGCACACGAATCCATACGCCAATAATTTCTGACGTCGCAAAGCCAGTGTTTGATAGGGACGCTCATAGCTTAGATTTATTTGTGTACCAGCTGGTATCGGGACAATTGCGTGGACAGTGACCTGACACAGTCGTGAGTTCCAGGCAAAGCTGGCGTTTGGCACACAAGAATGGTTGAAGCGTGAAGCAGAAGAGCAGATGGACGTGCGGGAACCTGTCTGCCATGCATTTGCGTTGAAAATATCGACTACAAGTGCGTCGCCCTGCTTCTCAGGGTCTGCAGCATGTAAGTTGAGGTACTGTTCCTGTTGACTAGTGGTAAGGATGGAGAAGGCGGATGTAACGGCCCAGTTCGTGCGAGGCTCGGCGACACTGAACAGGGAAGTTTCCTGGAGAATGAGTGTTCCAGCAGGAATAGGGAGGGTCGAGAAGCAACCAAGACCTTCACCTGGCGAAGGCCGGACGGTGTAGAGGGGGTGCATTGTGGTGGTCGAGATAGAGTTGGGCTCAGATCACTGATCGCTGATTCGAGCCCGTTTAATAACTACCTATATAATATGCCTGTGCACCCATCTAACTAGGGGCTAACCAAGGAAAAGCACAACATACTCGGTACAACAACGAAGACTCTGGTGTCTTTTTCGTCGTTATTGTCATTCAAGACGCTGCAGCTACTTTGCTCTGGGAGCGTGACTAGTGATGACGTTAGTTTGAGCTAATCAATCGTCGTCTGTAGTTAAGAGTTATGGTACATGTAGTTAATGGTAGAGCAGACAAAAGACATGATTCTGAATTTCAGCTCCTAAAAACAATTGAAGAGTCCCATAATTAATAGTGGTAAACTGTACATGTGATTACCTTTGTATGACCTTCAGCGGGGTATGTAATAGGTATCAGTATTAACTAGTTAGTGCCGACTTTATGTCAGCAGATCAGAGGTGCATCTATCTAGATAAGCATTGATGTCGTGTATTACTTCGTACAAGATCAGCCAAAAAACCATGGCATCCGATATTCTACATGTCTTTAGCGCAGTGCTGCCGCAGCTGGCGCCTGTTGTCCTATTCCTGACTGCATATCTCGCGCTGGGGCGAATCCGTGAATATCGGCGCCTGCGACATTTCAAAGGCCCAGCTACTACTGGCATTTCCTGGTGGTGGCACTCCAAGGCTACCATCGGAGGCAGGGCTTATGAGTACTATGGAAATGTCACCGAAAAGTATGGTACGTAAGGTTGCGGGGAGAAAGCAGTCAATGAGTGTCCGCTGAGACTAACTTGACTAACTTATCGTCAAGGTCCAATCGCGAGGATTGCGCCGAATCACCTGATTACAAGCGATCCCGACTTCTGGGCCAAGATCAATGCGGTACGGTCGCCCTATAAAAGATCCACATGGTACTATCATGCTGCGCGCTTCGAACCTGGTAAAGACAATATCTTTACAGATTGTGACAACGATCGACACGATGCCAGGCGGAAGAAAATGGCATCTGGGGTAAGCTTAGACCTTGCAAGTATTTCATCAAATGCTGACCATCCCAAGTACTCTGGAAAAGAGAACCCTACGCTGGAACCATCGATTGACACTCATGTAAAAGAGCTCGTTGACTTGGTACGCAAGTACGCTGCACCGGCAGCTTCAAACAAAATTTCCCAGCCCATGGACCTTGGCAAGAAGATACCGTACTTCACTCTTGATGTGATCAGTCACGTTGGCCTTGGAGAGCCGTTTGGCGATCTCTTAGCGGACAACGACCAAAAAGACTACCTGAAAGCAACTGGGGAAGGCCTCAAAATGGGCAATACGGCTTTTGCCCTAGGCATCGCTTGGATGAAGGACACTGCCGTTATCGGTCCCGCAATCAGCCCGTCTGAGAAAGACGCTTCTGGTTTTGGAAGAATGATGGCCGAAGCGCGGAAACTGTTAGATGCAAGAAAGACGAGATGGACTGAGGGAAAGTCGGATATGCTTGCATCTTTTATTAGGCATGGTATTGCCGGTGATGACCTTTTCCAGGAAGCTTTCGAGCAGATTCTGGCAGGGTCTGACACGACAGCAGCAGCAATCCGTATCATTCTACTCTATGTCATCAGTAACACACGAGTGTATAGGAAACTGCAGGCCGAGATTGATGAGGCAACCAAGGCTGGTATCGCTCCAGCCTTTCCCGGAATCATTTCGGAGCAGGAAGCTCGTCGACTGCCTTATCTTGGTGCTATTGTGCGAGAGGGCATGAGAGTAAGTGTGCTTCTCCTGCTAAAGCTTCGACATGACTAAGTCAAGACTACAGGTGCATCCACCAGTTGTAAACATCTTCTCTCGCGTGGCCCCAGACGAGGGTGATGTAGTTAGGATTGGTGGAAAAGAACACGTCATTCCTGGCGGTACTTTGATCGGCTACTCAGCATGGAGCATGCACCGCAATAATCGAGCACTCTACGGAGAAGATGCTCCAGTTTTTCGACCCGAGAGATGGCTGGATCAGGATAACACTGAGGCAGGAAAGGCACGGCTTGCAAAGATGGTCAAGACAAATGACTTGATCTTTGGATATGGACGCTGGGGGTGTCTGGGGCGCAACATCGCGCTAATCGAAGTGCACAAATGTGTCTTTGAGCTTTTGAAGCATTTTGATTTTGCCCTCAGCAACCCAGCGGAGCCATGGAAGACGTTCAACTCGTTGGGCCTGTGGGAGATTCGAGATATGTGGGTAGATGTGACGTTGAGGATGTGATCTTCAGCACGTGCTGCAATCTAGCTCACTAGTCAATCATCTGGATAGAAAGTATTTGATGCTGGGTTCTGTTCCCTGTATACCTATATAGACATATTATACCTATGCAGCGCTAGTCAAAGCAGTGTGTTTTTTTTTTGGATTTTGAAAGCACCAGGAGTTCCCCGTCAACATCGCCGAGTCGTGTGATTGGAAGTGGATGCTGCTGGCGTTAATTTACATACATCCCTGACCCCGACCCCGCCTGCGCTACATTGCATCTTGGAAACGGAGGGGAAAAGAAGGCGGCGTGAATAAGGATGGCTGCTCCATACCACACTCGTAGCCACCACCACCACCACCACCACCATCACCATCACCACCACCACCACGACGAAACCGAGGCTGATATACCTTGTATTTCCAGCGACGCCTCCGAAGCGACATCTGCCGGGCTTCCGGCATCGCTGCCCGCTGAGTCTGAGTCAGCGCATAATAACTCGCAGGGATTGCAGCAAGTCAAGCATTCACCAGACGCCTACGACCATGTAAATGACGATACTCTGGAGCAAGCCTCTGTGGCGATGCAGCAGCAGCAGCAGCAGCAACAACAACAACAACAACATGGCTCCATGGACGACAACGTAGAGGCCGAGTTGCACCGGTCGGGCACAGATGAGCCAGCCCAGGGCGAGTTTGATATGCTGCCACCAACTGCCTCGCTCCACCCTTCGTGGCAGGCTCTTCACGACTACGCCCAGTCCCACGCATCACAACACGGCTATGCCCTCTCCATCAACACCACCGCCAAGAATCGCTCCCGCATAAAACTGGCCTGTGTCTGCTATGGCAAGCCCAAGAATACGCACAAGCTTACAGCCGAAACGAGGGTGCGCAAGAACAGGGTCAGTTACAAGACTGGCTGTCGCATGTGGGTCGAAGGCAAGCGACAGGAGGATGGCTCATGGTTCTTGCGCGTCGGTGAATCACAACACAACCACCCTGGGAGACCGAGTGAGGGCTGGGCATTGCAGAGGAAGCGCACGTGGGGTGTTGTTGGTGGCAGGATGGGTGTGGGTGGCGTCACAGCAAAGGAAGAGCTGGCCAAGATGGGCAAGGCAGCCTTGAGCAACCAAGACGAAGCCGAGGGCGATGAGAATGATGAAGAGACTACCCAGCCACAGCCCAGCCATAGCCTCGAGCGTGGTGGTCTAGTGTGGAAGATTGTCGAGCAAGAAATGCTGCGCAAAGCGAACCCCGGCCAAGGCCGTGATCGAGGTGTGGGCAGGACTGTCCAAGTGCTTGAGGAGCAGCTGCCAGGGATACACATCTTCAAGCGAGACGTGTACAATATACGGGCCGAGATCAAGAGAGCTAGAAAGGCAGCTGGTCAACAGCTTGGCCAAGGCATTCCCAGTGGCGACGAAGACACACAGACAGCTGCTCAGACAGCACAAGATGCAGAGAGCGATTCGTCAGAAGAGGAGGAGCGCGATGCAACAGACATTGTTACCTCAATGGAGCAGGAAGCTCAGGAGCAGGAAGGTCAAGAGCAGCCCGAGTCATCACCGGTACAAGGCAGTGGCCTGGGTCAGATTGACCCAATGCTCACAGCTGACCGCACTGCAGAGTCCCAAGAAACAGTATCGGCTTCAGATTTGGAAATCTACCAACTGAGAAAGGAAAACGCTCAACTAAAGCTGCTCCTAGCTGAAAGAACGAAAGCGCTGAAGGAGAAGACTATTGAGCTGGGCAGTATGCGGACACAAACCGAGTTTGCAAAGACCATGTCACTGCTTCCCAGCTGAAGCAATGACTATCTGGACTTGATACCCGTAGAAGCAACCCCAAAGAAAAGAAAAGAATAAAATAAAATAAAGTAAAATAAATCTTTTGTCCACTGCAAATTCACGCTCGTAGCATTCATTCCCTAATAACCACCTAATCCACAACTCGCAACAGACACTCCATTCACACTCCCATTTTCACACAAGAATCCATCCACTCAACTAATCCTAGCGAAGCCCAGCCACGATTCCCATTGTAAAACAAAACCTGATTCTCCTCGATGTACATCTTCCCACTCGTATCCGTTTCACTCACACACCGTGGTGGTTTGCTTCTGTCTTCGTCTTCGTCTTCGTCCTAGAATTCTTGGACGCATAGTTATTATTATTATTATTATTATTTGGCGTCACTCGAGTTCTTCACGCCATGTTGCATGTCACTATTATCAAGGGCCAAGATGAAGATGGGAACAAGGACGTTCTTTTGTTGCGCAGGGCAGGGCAGGTGGAGACTACGGAGTAGGTAATTAGGTGATTATGTAACCAGAGACGAGACGAGCTAGTTACCCCGCCATGCGTCATCCCGTTGATCGGAGTTCAGGTAGTATAGGTAGGTACATACATACTACGTACAGATCGTATTCATGCAAGAACCCGCTTCCAAGCGTCTTCCTAATTTGATGTGTTGCGCTTGGGTCTGCAGCTAATATTAACACGTAGCCTGCTTCTTCTGCCAGAAGCTTCTCATCCAACCCAACTCGTTACTTTGTCTTTTAGGGACATGGCCCCGGTTTCTCTGTTCCAAGTACTGGTTTTCTCAGAGTCTTCAGTCACTACTTCCATGTCGGCAGGTGTTGCAGTGAGCTTCAGTTCGCCTTCTTCCATCTTGACATCAATATCCCAGTCCCTTGCATCGTCTTTTTCCCCGCCAGAACTGCGTATAATGATTCGAGGTTCGCGGTCCTTGACCATTGCGCGTGCATGAAAATTAGCCTTTAGTTGCCTGTGAGCGATATGCAGCGAGAGAACCCAATCCAGGTAGGATCCCAGCTCTCCATCCGGCGAAAAGTTTTGCTTGGCGAATAGACGGAGATCAGAGGCCATTGGTGATGGGAGTGAAAGTGTATGTTCAGTCCCAAATGTGGGTGCTCCAATCACAGTGCGTGTTGATATGTTCAAAACCTCTGGTTGTGCACCGCTCGGGGAGGATATGGACAATGCAGCATTCCCCTCAAACGGCCTCATGAAGTTCTCAAATAATCGATCTGTTACTGACAGCTCCCTTTTCAAAGGCGTTTGTAGTCTTTCAGCAAGTTTGGCCCACGAGCTCTCGCGAGTACTTTCCAAGGTTACGGCGAGCCCAGCATTGTTCAGCGTCGTGGCCACCTTCTCGAGATACTCGTAAAGTGAGTCCACTCCTTGCAAATGATTGGTGACTGCAATCAATACTCGGAGGATTGGCGGCTGGGGGTTCTCGAGTTTTTTGCTGGTCAGCGGAGGTGGTATCTGAGATCGTCGATGTAGTCGCATATTGTGCTCGTGAGCAAGGAGCATACGAAGTCCTTCAGCAATGATCTGGGCGAGCCAGTCACTCGACTGGTCTTGATCACTGGGAATGCGTTCGTCGCGACGGATGCAGTCGATCAGCAACCTTCTCTGTTTCTGTTGACTAATAGTCCCCGGCACATGGAAGCATATCACTGAGTCGCGGATTTCTACGCCGTACGGTAACAGCTGCCGAGTTTCTATGCTCATTTCGTGATAGAGCTCCTCTTCGAAAAGGGACTCTCGAGCGAGCTCTATCGTCCTTTCCAGTGTAATGTCCTTGCCGCTTTCGAGGGAAAGACGCGATGTCCCCGTTATCTTGCCGTTCTCACTGATCCTTACGCGTAAAGTCTTGGGCTTCAGGGCGAGCGCAGGATCGAGAATGATGCTGCCGTCTTCGTGCATATGCAGGGGAGCCACTCCACGGGCTTTGAAATGATCATTGGCTACAGAAAAGTCAGTGAAGCTTGTGAGCGAGACACAATGTGTTGCACCTTCAGGAAGCCCATAACGCACGACAAAAGGTACGTTGCGTGCATTTTGGCGGAGCCTATGAAGTGGCCATCCTTTATCAGAGATGGACACAATCTCTTGCCAGTATTTGGTTTCCTTGCGGACCTCCCGCTCCAAGTTCTTCGCAGCTTTGAGTATTTCGTCGGTCGCCGTGTCAAGCGCTTGCATTCTGGAGCCTTTGGCCACAAGCTCCTGTCGCTGCTCATTGTCTTGTAGACTCTTGATCTCGTCGGGCTTTCGCACGTGTTGATCGTGATTTTCTTTGCTGGCCCCGAATGATCCAAAAGGAATACCTTGCTCGATGCCTTCTGTTCGGAAAGTAGAACTGAAAGATTGCGCATGGCGATACTTTGGATCCGCAGAGAGCACTAGGGAGAGGACATCGATGGCATTGTTGGCAGCAAATCTCGCCCACCTGGGGTCGTTAGTTACCGTCAGCCGTACAAAAATGGGCAATGAACTCACTCCAAATGGCTTGCCATTTCATGCTGAGTGCGAAAGACCTCTCTGAGCTGTTCGTCTTTGGATAGCTCCTTCTTCTCTTCCTTGCTGGACGTGGCGACTTCCAAAAGCGCGTCGGGGACGTCTTTGCCACTATCAATATCCTTTTGGAGGGATTCCTCGGTGATGTTGCGAAGATGGCCTCGTTCAGTCGTGAGCTGCTCAATCTGTTGCACGAGATGCAGTTGACTGAGCTTCTCTTTTTGCGGCGCTGGCCAAGGCCGCAGCGTCACATGTTTGAGCGACTCGGACCCGGACATGGTGTGTGGGTGGGGGGAGGTGAAAGTAGGGTGTTGGTAGTTAACTAACTATATAGAATAATTAGATTGTTTTGCTCAGGTTATCGATAGTTGACTAGCTCAGGTTAACTATCGATAAGAGCTTCACCTGCAGGTACCTTTTGACACTGCATGCGGGCGAGCCACGGAGCTTTGCATTTGGCGAGCACCACCACAACCGGGCCAATTGTATACAGGAAACCATTTCAACTTACGTTCTACATTCCACCACATACTCGCAGCTCTTAGCAGCTGACCTTGTGCTGTGAAGCCCGCATAACTAATATATTGAACTTTCCCTCTGCGGCTAGCGGCGGTTTCCGACAAGCTTCGGACAAGCAGCTTAAGGTCACGGCGACAACTCACCGACCCTTTGGCCTACTTCTCTTCTTTCCTCACCAGCCAAAGTGCTCTTACCATGACGACAAGATACAGAGTCGAATGTACGTACATGTAGCCGTCATCCAAGCACTGAGCTTTGGGGCGTGATTGCTCCTCTTCCCATAGTCATGACGCTAACTGTATTGGTATATAGATGCTTTGAAGGTAGGTTCCAACTATCAGCTATTTCAACCACTAATCAACTACCTTGTGTTGACCAAATATCCAAAAGACCCATCGCAGAGACCAGCTCGTAAGTCGCTGCTCCACATGCAAGCTCGCACAATAGCTGACCGTGACATTAGATTGAATGGATCAAGGTACGCTAGCATCTAGACATCCCCCTCCCATGCTCAAACATGTCCTGAAACGG
The DNA here is from genome assembly GCA_028220655.1 of Shiraia bambusicola. Lineage (NCBI taxonomy): Eukaryota > Fungi > Ascomycota > Dothideomycetes > Pleosporales > Shiraiaceae > Shiraia > Shiraia bambusicola. The sequence goes on along the minus strand of SSBG01000047.1, from coordinate 20,985 downwards.
CATCTTCAAGGGTCTTTTGGCAGTACCTTTTGTGCTACACTCGCAGCCAACAGCAGTCTTTGAACCAAATGGAGAGTCTGTCGATTTACAATCAAGCATAGCACAACGAAGATATGCTGAAATATTCCGGGATGTTGAAGAAATCATCAATGATCATAGTATGTTGCCAAGAGCTGCCATGCTCACTTTAGTCAAGAGGCCTTGAGCTCACTCACTTCCCTAGTTGATCACCAAAAGGCTGGTAAGCCAGACCGATCAAAACTCAAACTCCTTGTTCCATCAGTTGCCAATTTCTTCACCTCGTTGGCGCTACACGATGCCTTCATTTGGCAGGACCAACGTAGGTTCATCAGCTATCGACGGTTTGTGCCACCGTCGTTCAATGATGTTCGACTCGTTCTCAACACTGCCCAAATCATGACGCTTGTCCGCAATGGACCGCTTGACCTTGTGACGTTTGATGGAGACGTCACTCTATATGACGATGGCATGTGCCTGACGCCAGACAACCCCGTCATTGATAAGATTTTACGACTGATGAAGCGTGGATCAAAGATTGGCATTGTGACGGCAGCAGGGTACACAGAGGCCAAACGATACTACGAACGGCTCTTTGGTCTGTTGACTGCAATTCAGTCGTCAGAGCTTTCGCTGGAAGCTAAACAGGGGCTCATTGTCCTTGGTGGCGAAAGCAACTATTGCTTCAAGTTTGACGCCAACAGTCCTCACCTTCTCAGACTTGTGCCTAGGGAGGAGTGGCTTCTCAAGGAGATGATGCTATGGACAGAACCCGACATTACCGAGTTGCTAGACATTGCCGAGGCTTCACTCAAAGAGACTGTGCGCAACATGCGTATGGAGGCTATTGTGGTTCGCAAGGAACGGGCCGTGGGCATCATCCCAAAAGAAGGCCACAAGTTCTGTCGCGAGACATTGGAGGAAACGGTTTTGATTGTACAGAAGATACTAGTACGACTCTTGCAGGTAGCCTTTGGGATTCAGCTACTCATGTGCAACAGGAAATGTCCGAAGTGGGCCAGCGGCTGCCGTTCTGTGCCTTCAATGGTAAGTAGCTAGCTACGTATGGTCTTGGAAAGCTTAGAGAGTGCAGCTGATGGCTAGTCTAGGTGGCAACGACGTGTTTGTAGACATTGGAGACAAGTCGTGGGGGGTTTTGGCTTGCCAGCGCATATTTGGGGGGATTGAGGGAGGAAAAACGTTGCATGTTGGCGACCAATTCTTGAGCGCAGGGGCGAATGACTTCAAGGCTCGACTGGCTTGCACCACGGCGTGGATAGCCAACCCGCTGGAAACGTGCCAGTTGCTGGACGAGATTGCTGAGCTGGACGAGATGCAGCAACGGAAGACGCGGTAGAAGAGGCGGCAGTATTGTTAGTATGACAGGTCACAGGCTGCGTGAATGGAGCTGAGGCTCGAGCCGTGAAAAACGAAGAAAAGAAATTGAGCGTAGTGTCACGTGTCGTGTGGTTTGCAGCGTGTGTAGGACTGTAGGACTGCAGGTGCATGCATGCAGCAGACAATCTCTGCCACAGTCTACAGATGCTGAATGCCAGGGGAACGCGCGTCTTGTTGAAGCAGTTGTGAAGCAGTGATTCTTGTCAAGTTGTGAAAGTGTAGTTGTGTAGTTGTGTGTCAAGCGCCACATGCGCAAGTAGTTGTGCACACAGTTGAGCTTGGCCAAGAGTCCCAAGACGCTCTCTCCACTTCCAAAAAGCACACCTCCTGAGCCTCCACCTGTTTGCGGCTTTTGCGACTTGTCGTATACTCGGACCCAGGGCCCTTCGCTTGCTCTCCACACAATCGTCCCTGGCACAAGCTCAATTGCATCCAATTGCGCCCGCAAGTTGCAGACCATCGCCCACCCGCCCCCCATCGCCCCATCGCCCCATCGCCCATCGCCCATCGCCCATCGCCCATTCCATCGCCCATTCCATCGCCCACAGCCTCCATCATCATGGCGGTCGGCAAGTACAAACCGCTCACCTTCACTCCCATCAACTTCTCCCTCACCGATGGCACATCGATTCCTGCTCCGCCAGAGACGCCGCCAGAGACGCCGCGCCCCCCGACGCCCGGCAAAGGCCCTCTGTCATCGCATCCCACGCCCGTGTCGTCCGTCTTTCCACACCACAAGGACGCCAATGGCAAGACGTCTGAAGAGACGACGGCAGACGATTATGCCAGTCTGGCCCGCAACAGCGACGTTGCGAGCACCTTTTCCCCCGCCAGTCCATCGTCCAAGCGGCCGTCGTCTGTGCGAAAATTCCTGGGCCTTCGTACGCTGTCGTCGTCGGACAGCCTGAAGTCTGACCGGCCGGGCTCGCCGGCTACCATCAACAGCCAGGCACCCAGTCTGTCGAGGAGGAAGAGCGGCGGCTGGTTTGGCAGCAAGAAGAAGAATTTTGCTGCTGCCACCGTCGGCACTGTGCCCGAGGGAGTCGAGGGCTACCGACCTGCCTCGAGCACCCGCACAGTTTCGCAACCCGCGCCGCCCACGACGCGCAAAGGACCGCCCGCGCCCGCGCTGCCAGAACTCAAGACGTTTGGCGTCAACGAAGACACGTTGAGCCTGGGTGCAGATGACTTGTTCAAGAACATCAAGTAGGGGAGCACTCGGCACCAAGCGTGGAACATTGCCCATGGGGGCTATTATAATGATGTAATTCTAACGGACCTGGACATAGATGACAGTGGCCAATTATTCGTTTCTACATAGTTGGGATGGGAGTTGTTTCAAAAAAAATTGTGCATTGTTTGTTTGGCATGCATTTGCTCACGATAGATACCCCCAGTCGAGGCAGGACAGTGTGGCCTGGAACCACATTGAACCTCCCGCTTCATCCAAGCCGCTGGCAGGGCAGGTGTCGTATTTTCTTGTGCATGGTCAGGCGCTGCCGGCTTTGCCTTTTGATTTTCTTTTTCTTTTTTCTTTTCTTTTTTCATACATCATTGCCAAATATCATCTCCTTTGTCCATTTCACTTTCTTGGACAACAAATCATTCCCTGTGCCAGCCGTCTTTTTTTCCCTACGCAATAATAGGTACATATTATTAGGTAGTTACATACTATGTAAGGTAATTAATATAAAGTTTATGCATGACATGCCGCAGTTTCTAGCCACGCCAGGTGACGCGGCCAATAGCTAATTATTAGTAGAGATAGCGCGTTGCTATGGGCCCTGAGATCAGAGAGTCCCTGAGTCCCTAAGAGTCAAGACCCTGACGCGGGACAAACAACAACAAACAAAGTTACGCCCGTGCACATCCCACCTCGCCGCTTGTCATGATAACAACAACAACAACAACATTATCATCATCATCATCATCATCATCATCTACCAGCACTACTCTGCCACTTGGTATTTCCAGCACAATATAACATACAACAACAACAGCAGCAACAACAGCAGCAGCAACAACAGCAGCAGCAACAACAGCAACAACAGCAGCAGCAACAACAGCAACAACAAAAACAACAAAAACAATGGCCCAAGACGGGGGCATGTTTTCAATCCGCCGGCCACGTGAGGTATGCTTTTCTCTCGCACCTGCTGCAGTGCTGCCGTCCATGCCCCCATGTCTAACAAGCAACAACTACAGACTCTGGGCCCTGTAAACAACAACGTCTCGGCAATTCCCATGCCTCAATCTGCCATGAAGCGTACATCCTCAGTACACAATATGCAACAGCCCGCCATGCAATTCCCACCAAACCATGCCCGCTCGCAGTCGGGATCTAGAATGTCTCTTGCGCCAGGCCGACCAAGCCAACCTCTGTTCCCACGCTCGTCATCGGGCACGAACCTTGCGGATGGATTCCAGTCGGTCCACCGCAACTCTACGAGCAACGTCTTTGGCGCAAGCAGTGGAAGGAAGAGCTTTGCGCCGGGCGCATCAGTCTTCCAAACACCAGCACCGCTTTCATCAGCACCAAGCTTTGAGCAAAGCGCACAGCGGCGAAGTAGTGTCTTCAAGTCACGTACATCGCATGGCTCTGGCTCAACCGGAATCAAACAGTCCTTTTTTCAATCAGCGCCCATGCCGGCAGCACCGCCTCCCGACCCACGGCGGCTCAAGGATGCAAGCACGCGTGCGCACATGGCACAGGAATTGCTCGAGTATCTCACCCACAACAACTTTGAAATGGAGTCCAAGCACGTCCTCTCCAACAAAGCCATGACTTCACCCACCCAAAAAGACTTCAACTGCATGTTCCAGTGGCTATACAACCGCATCGACCCCAGTTATCGCTTCCAAAAGCCCATCGATCAAGAGGTCCCGGTGCTACTAAAGCAGATGCGATACCCATTTGAAAAGTCCATTATGAAGTCACAAATTGCCGCTGTAGGAGGAAACAATTGGTCAACGTTCCTTGGACTCTTGCATTGGATGATGCAACTCTCGCGGCTGATGCAGGCGTACGAGGCAGGTACTTATGATGACGCCTGCTTTGAGGCTGGCTTTGACGTGTCTGGCGATCGCATCATCTTTGACTTCTTGTCGGATGCATACAGCACCTGGCTGTCAGCAGAGGATGGCGACGAAGACGAAAACGACGAAGAAGCCCAGGCACGGCTGATTCAACCACACGTCAATGCCATGGCCACCAAGTTCGACGCGGCAAATGCGCAGCATCACGAGCAAGTTAAGCTGCTGGAGGCTGAGCACAAGTACCTCCAAGACCAGATCGAAGAGCTCAGCAAGTCTGGTCCCCGAATCCAAAAGCTGGAGGAGCAGATCCGGATCCTCGAAGAGGATCGCGTCAAGTTTGAAAACTACAACAACTCGATGGATGCCAAAGTCAACAAGTACAATGACCGCTGCCAGTTTTTGGAAAAGTCGATTGAGGAGATTGAGGCCGAGCTTGAAGCTTCTGAGAAGGAACAGCAGGAGTTGCAAGCCATCATTGACGGTCGCGGCATGACCATTGCAGATATTGACCGCATGGCCAACGAAAAAGACCGTCTCGACGCCGCCTTGTCGGCAACCACGTCTCGTCTAGAAGACTCGAAAAAGCGTGTGGCAGAGAAGGAACTGGCTGCATCACGAAAACTAGACGAGCTGGAACAAACGATTGAACGCTACAACAACTTGGGCTATCAAATTGGTGTAATTCCTGCCACAGCGGCCAATGCAAAGGGCCAAGACTATGAACTCATCCTCACAATCACCGAAGGTCCCAACTTCTCTGGATCACAAATGGGCGGATCTGCTCAGGAACCATGCGATCGTCTGCTTCACGACTCGGGCACAGGATACTCTCCACATCATCTGCTGAACCTGGATCTTCGTGGTTCAGTCAAGAGCAACATCCTAACTTTGCGCAAGGAGATTGCCGAGCGACGCAATGCAGCGCTTGAAGCAGATATGAATAACCACGATCTGCTCGACAAGATCAAAGAAGCAATGGATGATAAACAAGCTGAAGTAGAAGCGCTTGGCCATCGTGTTGCTCAGGCAGAGGAAGAGCTCGAAAAGTTGCGTGAAATCACAAACACCCAAAAAGCCCAATCCGATGCGCAGATTGAACGCATGGAGAAGGAGCTGAGTCGCATGCGAAGCGGTCTCGGCGAATCAGTTCAACTCATGGTACAACGAGAGATGGCCGTAAACATTGAGTAAGTGATGCAGCTTCAGTCAGAGAACCAAGATTTGATACTGACTGATGACAGGTACGAGCAACTTCAAGTCCGTGCCAACTCACTCCGTGAGGAACTCCACACTGAGATTGAGCGCATGATTGACGATATTGTGCGATTCAAGCTACATGTCCAGACCAAGCTTGAAGAATACGAGCAATTCATTGCCGACGAAGTCGAGCGCAGCTGCGAAGAGCAGGATATGCTTGCCGAGGGCGATGAAGACGAGCAAATGGAAGAGTAGTAGACTGCCTTCTCTCCACTGGTACGGTGTGTATATCTTGGATGACTCTTTGTATAATGATCCGTCATGATGGAGTTGAGGATGTCTCGGGTAATTTTTGGACCAACGGTTGCTGTGATACCTCATTTGCTTTTTTGGTTACGTTTTCAATTTTATTCCTGTCCATGATTTTCATGACAAACTTACCATATCCCCTTTTTCAATTCGCTCCCTAAAGTTATTGCCAAACCAATTCGTCAAGACATGAGACAATAATGATCAACCAGCTGACTAAGATGAAATGACGCAACCCCAACGAATAACTAATTATCCCTACCTTGTTACGCCTATTTCCACCCCTACTCTCTTTTTCAATAATTAACCACCCTCCACGTCCCAAACCCCAAAATGGCCACCCCAAAAGAAATGGTCATAATCCTCACCGGCGCTTCAAGAGGTAATTACCACAACCCCTCCCCTTCCTTTTTCACCAACCACACATTTCCACCCATCTACCACCCTACTCAAACCCACAAACCTCTCTCTCCCTCTCTCTCTCTCTAACCCTCTCTTCTCTCTCTCTCTCTCTCTCTAACCCTCTCTTCTCTCTTCCCCCTCAAAAAAGGCATAGGCCACACAACAGCCCACCACCTCCTCGCCCAATCCCACAACCTCATCCTCATATCCCGCACCCACGCCGCCCTCGACAAACTCCACCACCAATACGGCGCCCAGCACATGGAAGTGCTAGCCGGCGACATTGCGG
>SSBG01000047.1:0-14326 GCA_028220655.1 Shiraia bambusicola | reverse complement strand
CCAAAACAGCCACCCCAGAAGAAATGGTCATAATCCTCACCGGCGCTTCAAGAGGTAATTACCACAACCCCTCCCCTTCCTTTTTCACCAACCACACATTTCCACCCATCTACCACCCTACTCAAACCCACAAACCTCTCTCTCCCTCTCTCTCTCTCTAACCCTCTCTTCTCTCTCTCTCTCTCTCTCTAACCCTCTCTTCTCTCTTCCCCCTCAAAAAAGGCATAGGCCACACAACAGCCCACCACCTCCTCGCCCAATCCCACAACCTCATCCTCATATCCCGCACCCACGCCGCCCTCGACAAACTCCACCACCAATACGGCGCCCAGCACATGGAAGTGCTAGCCGGCGACATTGCGGACCAAAAGCTAGCGCGCAGGGCCGTTGCGCTGGCACATGAGCGCTGGGGCCGCTTGGATGCCGTCATTGTCAATCATGGGACGCTGGGGAATGTGTGCAAGGTTGGGGATGCGAGTGTCGACGAGTGGAAGGCGGTTTTTGAGGGCAATGTTTTTGGGGGGGTGGGGTTGGTGAGTCTTTTTTTTTTTTTTTTTTTTTTTTTTTTTTTTTTTTTGGGGGTGTTTGTTTTTTTTGTGTTTTTATTTTTTTTTATAATTTATTTATTTTTATTTTTTTTTTTTTTTTTTTTTTCCTCGTCTTTGCTGTCGGGGGTGGGAGGTATCAAGGAGTTTCAAGTTGAATACAAAAGCTAATCATGTACATGATTTCCCGGGGAAAAAACAGATTCAGGCATCTTTACCTTTGCTGCGGAAATCAAAGGGTCGGATTATCATGACTTCTTCGGGGGCGGCTGTATCGGCTTATCAGGGTTGGGGCGCGTATGGCGCTTCAAAAGCTGTGCTTAATCATCTTGCCATGACGCTTGCGGTGGAAGAGCCAGATGTTACGACGGTGGCGGTTCGTCCTGGTGTTGTGGATACAGAGATGCAGCGGGAGATTAGAGAGGTGCATGCTGAAGCCATGAGCGAAAAGGATCGCGAAAAGTTTGCGGGCTTGAAGAGGGATGGTGGACTGTTGAGGCCTGAACAGCCTGGAAAGGTGATTGCCAAGTTGGCGCTGGGCGCGGGCAAAGAGCTTAGTGGAAAGTTTTTGAGCTGGAATGATGATTGTTTGAAGGAGTTTCAGGAAGAGTAGAGTGAACATGCACAGAGAGAGAGAGAGAGAGAGCGAGAATAAAATAAATTAATAGATTTGATTCTGACTAGGGTCGTTTTCTAGGAAGAAGAATGTATAACACACACTCCATGATGAAGAATGGCTGTAATGCCGTCAAACGCCTTATACGCTCCGGGTCAATGCCAACTCTACCGAATGTCACATTGTCATTCCAAAAATTCCCGTGAAACTAGTGGCCGAGCGCGACTCTACGACGCCGGTCGTCCAGCCAGCGTATCAACATGTATGGGGCTTGCTGGGGCGTGAGGTCGGCCACTGAGAGTGTCCACAATCTCCTTGAGAGCCATCCAGAACTCGTGCTTCGGTCGGCGGCGGTGCCATTCAGTCTCCTTTTTCTCAACAGTCTCCATGGGTGAGAAGAGCAACTTGCTACCCTTGATTCCAATAACACTCACAGACAGTGGGTCATCTTCAATCTCATCGGGGTCTAGGGCAGCAAAGCTCTCAATATGCTGCATCGCTTTAGTAGCAAACCTCACCGCTCGTACACGGTCCATGGGTGAAGGTGTTGTTCCTTGCTGGAAGTGACCTGGCACACCATGTCGAGACTCAAATTTACCCTTGCCAGCCTCTGCAATCATCTGTGCAATAATCTGCACAGAGTAGGTTTTTGATGCCCTTTCATTCACCAGGATTACCTTTCCTGATCGGGAATTACCACGATCCTTTTTGAAAACATCACGAAGATGATCAATGTCGCGGTCCAGCATCTTGATATTGATGCCTTCCTCTGGTGTGTAGACTGCTAGCGCCCCGATACTCAAACCGGCAACAGTTGCAATGTAGCCAGACTCGCCACCCTGCGTCTCAATAACGAATACTCGGCGACGCGATGCTGATGCTGACTGGCGGCAGGCATCGCTGTATTGGATGAGTGCGTTCAGGCACGTGTCAGAGCCAATTGAGTATTCAGTACCGGGAACGTTGTTTGAGATGGTGGCTGGGATTACCACCTGAGATTATTGTTAGCAGAATGAATGCTCAAAATGCTGATTACCTCATGCTTACCATGGGAATCTTGAACGACTTGTAATACTCGCGCGACTTCCTCAGCTCCGAGACGGCGGTGAAAGCCTCGAAGCCACCCACAACAATCAGTGATTGGATATTGTAAGTGCGGAAGACAAAAGCGACAGTCTCGAGATCTTCACTTGGCAAGCCACGGTTGGTTCCAATCTCAGATCCTCCCTTTGATGCCCAAGTCTCTGCATCAATCCACCTGATCTCGCGAACCGCACCTAACGGCTTGTCAGAGTGATGACGAATGATTCCTGGAAAGCCGTTGTGGAGCGCAATGGGAGTGTGTCCTCGTGCCAAACAGTATGCTACTGCAGCACGAGTTGCAGCGTTCATTCCTCCAGCTGGCGCTCCCACATGGATAATACCAACGCGCAGCCGCTGCTTCTCTGGCAGCAAGAGCTCAGGCTGGTCTGCGGCTGTTGTGATTTGATATGATTTGTATTGCTCCTCAAACTCTGTGTCGCGCAGCTGCATGGCCCTGTGAAAATCCTTGTTCTCAATGGCAACGGCGACTTCCTTTGTCTGCGCTACAGCCTCAAGCAGCGGTCGTCTCACAATCTTGTTTTCTAGCATACAAATAACTGGACTTGGGACTTCTGGAGTAGCCTCGAGGACTGCCTTGACGGCTTCAGCGCCTTGTAGAGTGGAAAGCATACGGTCGTAAGAACATGGTGTGCCACCACGCTGAACATGTCCGAGAGTAGTAATTCTTGTATCGAGGTGAGCTTCATTGGACAAAATATCCTTGACTTGTTGGGGGGTGATCTTGTTCAGGTTTCGATCGATAGCACCTTCAGCCACAACGACGATGGTTTTTCGCTTGCCCATGGCCCTGTGCTTCTTGATCTGAGTGCACATTTCGACTGGCCAGCCCTCATTGGGGGGATTCTCGGGCGTAAAAATAAAGTCTGCACCCGTGGCGATACCAGAGCTTAGAGCAAGCCAACCGCAGTGACGGCCCATGACTTCAATGACAAAAGCGCGCTGGTGGCTGACGGCTGTGGTGTCTACGGAATCGATGGCTTCGCAAATACGGGCGAGCGAGGTGTAGCAGCCAATGGTGGCATCAGTCATGGAGAGATCGTTGTCAATGGAGCCGACCAAACCAACAATATTGAGGTGCTTGAAAGGCTCCACTTGCAGTGCTGTAAGCTCGCCGCCCTTGACCAGCTCTTGCAGGAGCTCCGGCCACTCTGAGCGGAACTTGTCGGCACCAGTGAGAGAGCCGTCACCACCGCAGATGATGAGTGCGTCAATGCCCTTGACAATCATATTCTTGGCAGCTGTGCGGCGGCCGTCACGCTCCATAAACTCCTTGCAACGAGCAGTGCCAATGAGAGTTCCTCCTTCCGAGAGGAAGCCCCGGACATCCTCCCAGTGCATCTCTTTGATCATGTCTCCGCCCTTGACAAGGCCGTCGTAGCCCTCGTAGATGGCAAAGGCCTCGCAGCCATGGTGAATAGCCATTCGTACTACAGCACGTACTGCTCCGTTCATTCCAGGGGCGTCTCCTCCGCTTGTCATGATGCCAATTCTACGTTTCTTGCCGTCGAGGGGCGCGGGGAGGGCGGTGGGCGCCATGGTGGGTGTTGGGGTAGGGAGGATGAAGAGTCCAAAAGCGGGTGCTCGACGTGTTTGTTGAGGAAGGCAGGAAGCTTCAATGGAGGGGAGGGGCAGCTTTGAACACCATGTAATTGTTGTTTTAACTACCGGTCAAGCAGGACAGTTCAAGTGCAGCTTAGCTTGGACGTGTTAGCTATCCAATGCAGTGAAGTAGGAATTGAAGAGAAAAAGACCAGAGTAGAACCTTGGCTGCGATAACGAAGAGTAGGACGGCGACGGGTTGTTTGTTAATAAACGGCTCTAACAAGTCCAAGAGTGGGGTCACACCACCAGCAGCGCATACTACAATATCACTCCATGCACTCCACTAATACGCCGTGTTGTATCCACGATGCTTGACCGCAGTCAGCCAGACTTGCCGAACCCTGCCACAAGTTACAACCCCACGCTCCGGACGTCAAGGTTGATTAGTTGTGTGCTATGACATGTACGTCTTCTGGAAGGGAGGCTGAGGCTGAGGCTGAGGCTGAGGTTGTGGTTGTGGTCTCGCTACCAGCACCTGTCAGTCACATTGTCTGTTCTGATCAGTCGATGCCCTGCAGGAGGATGCAATATCTATCTGCACATTGGGAAGGTAGTTGGTAGCCGCCGTCGTGTAATGGTGCCGATTGGCGAGTTATTGCCTGGTTGCCTACATAGTAGGTAGTTAGCTGGCAGACCTGAGTCGCATCGTACGATAGTTACTTATCTTCGTGGACAGAGGGGGATGACGAGAAGCAAGCATGGCAAGATGAAGACTGCAGATGCTCAACAACATGAGGTGGAGTGGATAATGACTACATGACTATCCGTATGGCTAGCCGGCAGGAAGCAATAACTAAAAGCCGACCAACATATCCAAAACATCCCACCCGTTGCCCCTCCAAGCTGCTCGTCGCAGAGCACGCACAATGGCATCCAAACTCCTCGCTCCAGCTCCAAGAATATCACAAACCTGCCTGCGACGACTCCCATGCCAAACACTCGCCCCACAACGCCGATACATATCCGCCTACGGCTACGAACAAGCCAAAGCCCTCACCTTCTCTGAATATGGCGAGCCACCAGCCGTTCTATCCCTCCACACACACTCCATCTCCCCTCCTCACAAGAACCTCATGACCCTCCGCTTCCTCGCATCGCCCATCAACCCCGCAGACATCAACCAAATCCAAGGCGTCTACCCATCCAAGCCAACCTTCACCACCACCCTCGGCACCGCAACCCCCATCGCCGTAGCCGGCAACGAAGGCGTAGCAGAAATCATGGCCCTAGGCGAACAGGTCAAATCACAGGGCTACCAAAAAGGCGACTGGGTCTTCATGAAAGCCCCCGGCTTTGGCACCTGGCGCACTCACGCAACCGCTACCCCCGACCAAATCGTCAAACTCGACGACGAAATGCGAGAAAAAATCTCCCCTTTACAAGCAGGCACCGTCAGCATCAATCCCTGCACTGCATACCGCATGCTACGAGACTTTACCACCCTAAACGAAGGCGACTGGTTCATTCAAAACGGCGCAAATTCAGGCGTCGGCCGCGCTGCGATCCAATTCGCCAGGAAATGGGGATATCAAAGCATAAACATTATTCGTGCCCGCGACGACAAGGCCGCCGAGGATAAACTCAAATCTTCCCTCCTCGACCTCGGCGCTACAATCGTCATTACAGACGCTGAGCTCCAGGCCCAAGGTATCCGCGACCAGGCCAAGGAATGGACAAACGGCGGCCGTCAGAATATCAAATTGGCTTTGAACTGCGTAAATGGCAAGGCTGCTATCGCCATGGCGAAATTACTTTCCAACGATGCGCACTTTGTTACTTATGGAGCCATGTCGAAACAACCGCTTACTATCCCGGCTTCGATGCTGATTTTCAAGCATATTCACTTTCATGGCTTCTGGGTGAGTAAGTGGGCCCAACGCCATCCCGATGAGAAGCGTGCGACTGTCGCAGATGTCTTGCGTATGACGCGCAATGGAGAGTTCAAGGATACGCCGTTTGATCAGATTAAATGGGAGTGGGATACACGTCAGGAGGATCTCGTTGCCAAGGTGAAGGATACGCTAGAGGGATATAGGGAAGGCAAGGGGGTGTTTGTCTTTGAGAAGACGTAGAGAAGTACATGTGAAGAATTTTAAACAAAGGAATAATGAAATATCCTCTCTCTCTCTCTCTCTCTCTCTGACTTTTCTTGATATTAATTAATGCAAAAAAGAAAAGTCAAGTCTACACAGATACACACACACACACACACACACACACACATTTTACATGTCCAATATCATCCTTGGATCCAAGCTCAGGGTATTGCATTCCGGCCAGCTCTTTAGTCAAGCATGTCAAAAATACCAAAACACACACACACACACACACACACACACACACACACATCTTCCTTCCACGCCCGATTAATAAGCACCCACATCCTGTCCCTCTCTAGCCAACGTCTCAAACACTCTGGGCGGCAACTTGTATCTAATTAACCCAGCAAACACCATCAAATCCTTGGCCTTTTGAAGTAACTGATCTGCCAACATTTTGCGCATCTGGTCGTCAAACCCGCTCGACAGCAAATGCTCGCGATGGCGAGAGCAGCAGCCAATGCACCACAAGAGGACATTGCCAATGTTTCGCGCAATTTCGGGTGGGTATTGTGCAAAGCTGTTGGCAGAGGCACGGATTTCAGAGAGATTGCCGCCTGCGCGGAGGGGGAGGATGTTGAGTTCTTCGACGCGCTGGAGCGTGTCTTGGTTAGTTTTCATGCTCTTGCGGTCATGTGGAATGAAATACAGGAAAAAAAAAAAGAGTTTAGAGAGGCTGTACTTACGTCAAGTGCTCCCATGTAGTCGCGGGCTTCAATGGTCTTCTTGGCAGTGTTGAGCTTGTAGAGAATGCCCACGGTATCGCGGTTCAGCTGAGAGACCTTTCTCCACCATAGGCTGTTTGCGTCGTACAGAGCGATAATCTTCTGCGCAAGATCCACGGGATCGTCTGTGCCCAGCATGCCCAAGCTTGTTGAGTCATGCTGTTGCTGCTGTTGTTGTGCTTCGGTGAGCGTCAAGCGCGGCTTCAATGGCTCCAAACGCAGCGGCTCTTGACCGAGTTCGACAGACAGAGCCTCTGCAAGAGCCCGGTTTAAGATGGCAATGACACTATCATATTCTCCTGCTAGATGGCAAAGCAAAATGGCGTCGTTGGTGCGCCCATTGTCGTCGGCCATCTTGGCCGCTTCTCGTGTGATGGTGTTGAGCAGGCCTGTCTCGTCGTTCAGCTTGAGCAACGGTACACGCTCTTGTATGAGACCAGGTGTGGTGTGTCCATTCGTCTTGACGTCGCCCAGTAGAGTCGAGAATTCTCGTGTCTCTAGCACAAGTTCACGCAGCGCTTCATGGCAGAGCTCAACCTGCTGCTTGCCTGCCTCACCTGGCAAATCTGCATTCAAACAGATCAACACCAAATAATCAGCGGCTGCATCAGCGCGAGCAGCACGGAAGTCAGCAGTGTAAGCACCGACCACACGTCCAAAGTTGAGCTGTGGCTGCTGTCGAGCAGTGTATGTCAACACCTCGGAGCCCCCAGTAGCCCAATCAGACACCCTCAGAAGGCCATAGTAGTCAAGGGCAATCGCAAAGTGTACCGTCGAGACATAGTTGTAGTTGTATAGGTACCCGAGAGCTGACTCAAACATACCCGCGAGCGTAGCGAGATAGAAGTAGACACCATATCCACCAGCTGCATCCGCATCTTCGTTGAAATGGCGCTGGCCAATGTCTCGGATGGTCGACCGGATTTCTTCCAAGCCGAGGATTTCACCAGCGTTTTCCTCAGCTCGGTTACCTTCACGAGCCAGATTGAACTGCAGCCATACCCAATCATCCATTGTTTCCTTGATTGGATGCAAATTACGGCGGCTCATGTCACATCGGCCAACGAGCTTGTAGCAGGCTGTCCGGTAAGGATCATCAGTCTTGTCTGCCAAGCGAACCCGCTGGGCGTAGACATGGCTGATCTTCTGTTGTAAATCCGGACTTAGTCTACGATCTGGGTCGGCAGCGTAGTGAGTAATAGCCGCTTGGAAGTTCCTGTCTGTGTTTTGAAAAAAATTCCTCTTTTCTTTAATGTAGTCGGCTGCTTCTGCAAGTAGACCAGCCCGGAGAAGGTAGAAGACAATGAGCCAAGGAAATTCTTCGCCCGTATCTCCAATGCGTTGGAAGTGGTCGGTGTCGCTACCGAGCTCTTTGAAGGCCATCTTCGCTCTTATAAAACCACGAATCTTGTTGAGCAGCGACGGCACACCACCTACAAGGGCCTCTGTAGGATTCTTTCTCAAAACTTCATCGACATGCTCCAAGAACCTTTTCTCGAGGAACTTTAGAGATCCATCTAGGATTCGCTTACGTATCCGGATGCTAGCAGCAGAGTTTGGTTGTTCGTCCAGATATTCTTTGATAAAGGATCTAGATCTTGGATTGGCTGATCCAGGGTCGGATGCCTCAAGCTCGGTCTTTTCTCCGGTCATGGAGATGATTGCACCGTAAGCATTGAGGAAATGGTCAGCATGTTCAGTGCCAGTAGCCTTCTCCACGCCAGCAAAGGCATGGAGTACCGAGAATGGGATTTCGCGTTGTCGAGCATCGTTGAGCCTCTTGACCTCATCCATAAACCTTTCCTGCTTGTCGCGCTCGTATCTGTCTCTTGGCCCGGCTTGACCACTTAGCGCAGCCTTCTCTGATCCTTCACGTCCATTCAGTACGCTCTGGCCATTGCCAATGACGGGCGGCCCTCCAGCCGATGCCCCAAATGCTGATGCGCCATTCACCGATGCACCCTTGGGGCCCATGGAACGACCCTTACGAGTTGCACGCCCAAAGGCTCCTCGAGCAGTGCCGCCAAATGCGCTTTGCGAAGCTGCCATGTCTTCACTCTGTCGTCCCAGGCCAAAGTGCTCGTAAATTCGCTGCCTTTGCTTGTCCCATTCGACCTGGACATTGTCCTCGAGGAAGGCATCGAAGTCACGCTTGGACTGCTCAAGACCCTCCTGTATTAGAGCCAGGGTAGATTGTGAGTGCAGGTTGGAGATGTAGCTATCGACGTCGGTATCGAGGAGGGTTGAAGCGGTACCATTGGTGCCAATGCCAGCTTGTGTGGAGAATTGGTTCAGGTCGCGGAGAGTGCTGCCCATCTTCACCCCAGACGCAGAGAGGAGGTAATGCCTAACCAAAATGAGTATATATGCAACCAACCAACTTTGAAAACGACCTACGCAGCGCGGTCCTGCACACCATCGCGAGCCTGATCTGCAGAGGGCCCACCAGCGCCCAAGTTGCGTACTTTTCGAGCAATATCGCCAAGTCCCAACTGCAACGATGGAAGCTCATCAAAATGACTCCCTCCATTCTCACCCACATTGCGTTTGCGCCCACGCTCAAGCAAGTGATCAAAATGCGCCGAACGGCCGGTGCCAGCAGTGGATTGTGACAGAGGAATGCCTTGCTGCTGCTGTTGTTGAGGCTGTTGCTGGGGTTGCTGCTGATGCTGCTGTTGCTGTTGCTGCTGCTGTTGCTGCTGTGTCGAAGCACCACCAAAGAGAGATGATTGCCCGAGGCCGCTCGTTTGTTGAGGAGTGGTCGTGTTCGCTTGCTGTGTCGTCGTCGCAGGTTTGTTGAACAAGCTGGAAAACCCCCCCGTTTGCGTCTGCGGCTGCGGTTGTGATGCTGGGGGTGCGCCGAGCGAGGGAAACGGCGTCGTCGTCGCGGGCTTGGACAGAGTGCCTCCAAAAAGACTGCCTCCCAGTCCGCCGCTGCCTGCTGGCTGCGATGTGCCCGCTGCTGCGCCTGGCGCTCCTCCACCAAGACTGCCAAACAAGCCTGGCGTTGTGCCTGTCGAAGTGTTGGTCGTCGCCGCCGCCCCGAAAAGCGGTTTGAATGCAGGCGCCCCCGATGTCGAGGTTGCACTGGATGCAGGCTGTGCGCCTCCAAGATTGCTGAACAACGACGACATGGCGTTGGTGTTAATTCGCGGTGTTGGTGGTGCGGAAAACAATGCATCGCGTTTACCAAGTTACATGACTATGCTTGAGCTTGGACCATGCTTGATCCCTGCCCTTGTCAGCCCTCCAGGTGCGACTAATATCATAATATCATAATTACAAAGTACACATTGAGCAATAACAGCCCTAGAATAATAGCAATTACTCAACCTCTAACTTTGCTCAATGGCTCAAGCCATCGCCTCACGTCTGTAACTAGCGTTTGGAAGTCATAATACTGCACAACCCAACGAGGACATGGCAAACTGTTATACCCTCACATAAATATGGACAATCGCCTCGAGCTTATTGTGTAGAATCACCAAGCAAACAGTATTCCCTTTCATCTAGCCTACATAGAGACCGAGGCAAGACATTCTATTCTCAACCCATCGAATCTCCAGCCTACTCCTTCGCCATGAATCCCCGCTTTCACTTTCCAGCTGTCCTAGGAGAAACTGACCACGAGTTCAGACATTCCCCAGCTAAATGGTGCCCTTTCCAGCGCAAGTGGACCCAAGATGGCCGCATACTGCGCAATGTAAAGTCATCCAAAGCATTTGTGTGGCCAAAAGATGGTCGAAATGGAACGAGATGGGGTCGCTTGAAGGATATCCTCAAGAACCAAGGCCCCGATATCTACATCACAATGAACGCAAACAAGGCTGACTACATGCAAAACCGACCAACGCGCGCTCAATGGTCGGGCCACACCAACCTCGATGATATTGGTCTTGATAGCGTCCACAGCTTCAATTCGCGAAATTGCACCGGCAGGGCGGCAGGGCAGTGCTACGATTTTCGGACCCGGCGATATGGCGTACCAAATAGGAGAACATGGACCGACGCTGTCTGGCAACCGGAGCCGCACAAAAACAAGTACAACCCGTATCCAGAGGCAGTACGTGACATCTACGGGCGTTGGTTCCAAGATCCACATTACTTGCCGCAGGACTTGGGCGGCCCTGCTAGTAACGAGCGAGGTAGGGGGCTTTGGGGTATCTTCTATTGACGTAGTCGTTGACAGAAGATACGAGGATTCTACCCCAAACAGCTTTCGTGAAAGGGCTCCCAAACGGTCTCGGGTGTTTCATTGGCGCCGGTAATTGTCCTGCTTCGTCTAGCTGAGGGGGCCAAGGTTGCTTGATCAAGCACCTTTGAACATTTGGCACATGATGTTCCTCTGACAACCTTGTATGCTGCAATCATATCCTGTATTTCTTAGTACACCAGTATACCAAAATCGAATCTGCGCATGCAGACTTACCAACAAATATTTGAAATCGCTTGTTCGAGGTCGCGATGCCAGGCACCTTGTGATGGCCAAGAACGGTTCTGTACTGCCTAGACATTCGGCATTGATTTTGTGTCCGCCGTTCACATCACCTTCAACTTTGACCCGAAATCTCATCTTGACATTGTCAGCCACAAACTGTACCTGTGACACAAGTCAGCCAGCAGAATCAATAAAAATATCTGGGCAGCATCATACCGAAATGATGTGGTCATTGTCTTGTCGGTCCAATTTGATATTTGGATAGGTTTTGCAAAACTCCTCGACGGTTCTAGTAAGGTCTGCAATAGCAGTAAAAGTGGTATCTTGCTGGTGCGTACCAATTTTCTGTACTGCATTGTTTGATTTGCGCTGCTTTGACTCTCTTTCAACCCAACCATGAGCCGGTACCAAAGCCCCTGCCGAGAGATCTGCATTCCCGGCCAGACTCTTTTTGGTATGCTCAAATGTGCCCTGGACCTCTGGGCTCTTCCAGTGCTCACCAAGGTGTTTGACGCCATTCTGAGAGTCATGTACGCCTTGCGCGTACATCTTAAAAGCCGCAGGTTTGGAAGGCAGATGTAACGGTTCGATGACTCGTGGTATCGCGAGACGGAGGTCGTTGATCTAATTCACATTAGCGACTTTGTGCGTCGTGGTGCATTCAGATCGTACCTGATCTTGAATCTGTTCGAGTTGCGCCAGTGCCGCAATACATTGTGCTTCATCCCAGCCAGCGCCTGGCTGGCCAGCAGCTTCAGGTGCGACCATGATGATGAAATGAGTATAGGTAAGGTACAAGGCGTGTGTGAAGCGTGCCGAGGGGTAAATATATTATTGTTGCGTGATTGTGAACAAACGGTTGTAACATGAATGAACAGTGGAGACAATAGGCATTTAAGCTTCGGATCGGCGGCTCCTAGCTCCGGCTTCTCCATAGCCACAACCACAGCCACGCTCTCACGTGCTCACGCTCTTTGCAGGACGCGTTCAGACCATGAATCCAAAAACACGAATTATGACTCGGCAAAACTACAATCGGCTGGCGTCATCATGACTTGCAAACATGAAGTGGAATAAAAAATGGATTCTTGTACCTATACTCCGTACACCAACAGCGCTCCGAAAACAGGCGTTTGTAATACAGTCGAAAGAGATTAACTATTCTACAACTTGGCCTTGGCCTGGATAACCTTCTCCTGAGGACCAATAAGAGCATCATAGACATTCTGGCCAAGGGTATCGTGTGGCACAGGAGCAGTGTGCATGCTCAGTCCTCTCGTATCGAGCATGGATGGATTGAGGTCAGAAACGCTAGCAGCACCAATCAATCGCATGTTCATCTCCATCTCATCCTTCAATAATTGCATGGCACGATCAACACCAGGTAGGCCATAAGCAGACATGGCATAGAGGAATGGCCGGCCAATGCCGACACCCTTGGCACCCAACGCAACAGCCTTGATGATGTCTGTCGCTCGACGTACACCGCCATCGATGTAGACTTCAATGCGGTCTTGCCAGCCTCGTTGACGAAGGATTGGCATCACCTCGGCAAGTACTTCAATGCCAGAACGGGCAAAGTCGAGTTGACGGCCGCCGTGGTTCGACAGAACGACACCTTCAACGCCAATTTCAACAGCGCGAATGACATCCTCAACGCACTGGACACCCTTCAAAATGATGGGCATCTTGGTAATGCTCTGGAACCATGGGATATCCTTCCAGCTCAAGCTGGGGTCAATGAAGGACGATATGGCTCGTGCGGCACCCTGACTTCGGTCTACATTGTCGCCCGAAGTGCTTTGGACACTGGAGCCAACATCAGAGAACTTTGATCGCATGTCCTTCTCGCGGCGACCGAGCTGCGGCGCATCGACGGTGACGAATAGACCTTTGCATCCGCGCTTCTCGGCATGTTGAACAATGCGCTTGGTAACTTCTCGGTTCTTGTTCACGTAGAGTTGTAGCCATTGGACCTGCCCATCCTTTGCTTCGTCTACAATTTGGTCAAATGAGCAGGATGCAAGCGTAGGAATCATCTGAATGACATTGTGCTTCCTCGCGCCTCGTGTCAGGACGACCTCTCCTTCAGGATTGCCCAACTTGCCGAGCGCTGTGGCGGTGACGTAAAAGGGGATATCAACTTTTGTGCCAAGCATGGTAGTAGACATGTCTACTTTCTCAACGTCGACGAGGACTCGTGGACGGAACCAAATTTTGTGGAAAGCACTGTGATTCTCGCGCATTGTCTGCAAAGTATCAGCAAATGTCCAAATGCCCAAAGGGCATATCCCAGCTCACAATCTCGTCATCTGCACCGCTTGAATAGTATGCCCAAGCCGTCTTCTTCATGACCTTGCGAGCAACTGCCTCGAAATCCATGAGGTTATAGCATTGCTCCAGGATCGGCATGCGCTCGATGCGCTTTTGCCTCTCTTCTTCATCGGGGTCAAGCTCCTTCTCTCCTGTCTCAACCGTGTTCATATCCACCTCACCGAGGTGCTTCGACTTGTCCAGGTACTTGTCGACTGTGTCTGGCGGGTGAATGGGCTCGTACTCTTCGGTCGCGTCCTTGCCAGCATATTTGAGGATGATCTTGGGACCACCAGGATGTTCGGGCAGGAATTCTGTGAGATCGTAGACACGGCCGTGAATAATGACCCAGCATGAGTCTCTGCTGTTGTGCTTCGCCACCTCTTCGCCGGTGAGCTTCGCCTTCTGGTTGTCATTGCTGCTGCGGTTCATGATGGCAGTGGGGTGATATGGAACGAGACGCTGCACAACAAAAGTCACAACAGCCTGCGAGATGGTTCAGACAAGCAATTGCTCAAGGATGTATTATGCAAGTAGAGACAATGGGCCAGACTTGGATGATTTGCAGCCACTAGAAACGAGGCTGGCGGGTTGTACGGGATGTTGACGGCAACAATGATTTGAAGTTTAGCTTGGTACATTAGTTAATTGGGAGTAAGCTCCAAGATAATTAGTTCTGCTGCGAGTCGAGCCTCGATGGCAGCTTTGCCGGTTGCAGCAGGACTTTTTATTTTGTTTTATTATTAACTAGTTATCATTATTTCCTAGCTCTAGGGAGCGCACAGATTAGAAATAGCCGCCTCGGGAATTGATGTACATGTTAGTGTACTGCATCTCAGCAATACTACCTAATTACGGAGGTGCTTACCAGTTCAAATGACTTC
>SSBG01000046.1:170371-184578 GCA_028220655.1 Shiraia bambusicola | reverse complement strand
TTTTCTTTTTTTTTTGGATTCTCTTTGGCGTAATTGGATCCTTTTTCTACGATTGATAGGGGGTGGAAAAGAGTGTGAATACACTTTGTGGAAGAGAGATGACGGCGGGTATCATAGTATGTAATGTAGTAGTAGTACGACTCGAATGTTTTGAGCCGAGGCTAGATTAACATGGTATTATTGCGGAGAGGCATGGTGGACTTTGCCGACCGGAAGCGCGTGAGAGGGCTTGGTTTTTCCGGGTGTGTTACGGATGCATTTTGGTGGAATGGGGCGCGTGTTTATTATTACTATTCTTCTTCTTCTTCTTCTTTTTCTGTTTGGAAAGACGCGGAAATGCAGGGCAGCATGTGAACCTTGGGAAGCCGTGGGCGTCGTAGGGCTGAAAAGGAAGAGATAATCGCCGAACCATCGCCGACATGTTAAAACATGACATCTTCAACCTCACCAACTCTCCCGCAACGCCACACAACAAAAACACACCCCCTTTTCCAACAATGGGCGGCCCCAATCTCGAAGTCTTCAAAGTACGTGCCTTTTTCCTTACCACACTGCTGCTCCTCCACCTGCTAGGACTAACGCGCAACACGCACAGTTTGGAATGTATATTCTTTTCCCAATCAGCATAATGTACTACTTTGGCACCAATCTCGATGGGAAATTCACGGTTCCTGATTTCTGGCCCAAGCCTGGACAGACGCATAGGATTCCGTATGAGCGCGAGGAGATTGCAAAGGAGCTGGAGAGGTTGAAGGCTAGGAATTTGGAGAATAAGAGGAGGAGAGAGGAGGAGGAGAGGAGGGTGCGGGAGATGGGGGGTGGCGGTGGTGGGAAGGATGAGTGAGGCGGTGGATATTGTTGGAGAAGGAATGAAGACTACGAATGAAAAGGAATAGGAAAAGGTATACATACACGCTGCACGAAAGATTTATGGCAGGTTACTACTGCATGGGCGGCGTCATGGGATTCGAGGAATTTTGCGGCTCGAAAAGGAAAATAGTGTGAGTGTGTGTGTGTGTGTGTGTGTGTGTGTATGATCTTGCGCAGTGGATGTATGTTTACAACTATGTACAAGAGTCTAGAGGGTATCATACGGTTACTTTGCCTCGCAGCTCCTCCCATAGGTCATCTGGGATGCTGCTGCCCTTGGACCAGTTCATGTACACGCCTTGTATACCCTGTACTTCTTGCAGATTATCCAGGAAATCACTCAATTGGCTTGCTGCGCTCTCATCGTCGAGAACAACCTTGGTATCCTCGTTGGGATCATAGATGATTTCGCTTTCTTCAATGTCCAGTGCGTGTTCCTTGGTGAGGGTCTCTGCGGCAGTCTTGGTTTGCGCCGGCTCGGTGAAAAGCACAATTTTTCCGCCTTCACCTTCTACGACGTCCAAGGCGCCGGCTTCCAGTGCTGGCTCGAGAACCTCGTCTACGCCCAGGCCCTTCTTTGATTGTAGTATTATCCTGCCTTTCTTTTCGAACAGGAATCCGACTGGCGACACGCTTCCGCCTGCTTCTTTGACGATTAATCTCAATTCTGCCAATGCGCGCAGCTTGTTGTCAGTCTGGCACTCGATTATCGTTGCGATTGAGGGTGGCAGCATGGCTTCGAGCACGAGCGATTCGAGGGCAGCACCGGAAGCAGAGAGCCCCTGGCCACGGGCTATCGCAGCCTCAATTGAGGCTTTTGGGACTGCGTTCTTCTTTGCAGTAGTCAAGGCAAGTGCCAGGCGGGGATTCATCTCAGGGCTGGCCCCGCCAAGTTTGACGGCTTGTGTGATGTCGCGTGTGAGGAGGGATCGCTGCTTGCTTTTGCCAGCATCATTCTTTGCTTTGTCATGTTTTATGGATGCCCATTTTCTAGTTTGGTCAGTTGATTCGAATCAATGCGATTGAGTAGGTCATACGAATGGCCTGACTGCAATGTCGGTGTGTTGCTTAAGCGCCGCACTTGATCTTGCAGGCAGATTTTTCTTGGGCGTGTTGATGGGCGACAAGCAATGTTTGAAGCCAAAGAGCGCACTGCACAACGAATTGGCGCTGATATGGACATGTTTCCGACGAACGAATAGTTATATGTACGAGAGCGTAACAACTGTTCAAGATGGTCGTTCCTGCCAAGACGGAGGTCCGCATTGCAGCCCACCTACAAAGTACCACAAGCTCCGCCGCCTCCACTTCCCCTAATAAGGCAACTCTACACGCCGAGTGAGCAGCCTTTGTTGGCAACTTCGACACACAATACACAGAGGCTCTAGGCCTCCCCTCGAGGATAATGGCGGCTGCAGAAGATCAAGCTGCTGACAGCAATCCCACGAATCCAGAACTCGACGTCAAGAAGCTCCACGCTCTCCCATCTGAACAACAGGACTTGTACCTATTGACCTTTACATCTGACCTTGCGCGACACGTCGCCTCATTGGATACAGATGGAGCGTCGGCACACCAAATCTACATTAAGAAAGAGATATTTCAGATTATCAACTTGCCATCCCCCGCACCCACACGAGTAATCCGAAACAACTTGGGACGAGCAATTACAGGCATATTCGAGAAGGGAGACCGCAAGCTCCTTTTCGAGTCCATCAATGAAGGCGTGGGCATAATTAATGGTACTGGAAAGACTGAAAAGGACATTCGCGCCAAGCATGCTGCTGCACACTGCTTGGGTGCTATCTTCGAAGCCGCAGGGGATAGTGCCATAGGGCTCTCACCGCTTGCTGCAAATTCTCTGCTACGACTTCTGAAATCTGCACAGAACCATACAGGCCTAAGAGCCGCACTTTTCAAAGCAGTGGGCAAGGTTTTCAAAGGAGTCGGGCCCTCTGCTGATGAGGTTATCGCAAGGGATGCGTGGAAACAGGCTCGCAGTGCATGTACGAGCGAGAAGTCGATGCTCGTGCAGACAAGTGCATGCTTCTGTCTAGAGCAATTGATTCGACACACCGGGTTTTTTGACAATTCCACCGACTTTGATAAATTGCAGAATGTAGCCTGGAAAACGATTGAGAGCGCTTCAGCCTCGGTTCGGCATGCAGTCGCGTCATGTGTCAGCGCAGCGCTCGTAAAGAATTATTCTGAGAATGCGCCAGTAGAGATGCCTATGCTCACAAGATCCAAGACCTCGAAGAAAAAAGGCAAAAAGGGGGCCGATGCAGACGCAGATGATGAGGTCATGGAGCGACCAGAATCACCTGCTCCCAAGAAGTCTGCTACACAGCTTTCCTTCACTGTCTCAAGCATGTTGAAGCTGCTCTCTAATCAGTACTGTCGGCCTACGACGGGAAATCGTGCGAGAGCCGGGTTGTCAGTCTTATATATGAAGACTTTGAAAGGACTAGGTGAGCATGTTGTAGAGACAAAATACCCGGAAATTGCACGAAACCTCTTCAACGATCTCTTGAGCAATCCCGTAATTGTTCAAAACCGCTATCGTACTCTCAGTACAAGGAAGTATGTTGCCGTAATTCTGGAGACTGTCGTCGGCCGCGAAATGCTGGGAGAGTCTGGCCAACTGAATGCTGCAAGATTTCTCATTAATGATATTCTCAAAGACTATCCGCCAGTCCTCAAGGAACGGCCAGAACCATCTAAGCAAACTTTGGTGGGGTCCTTGAGCGCTCTATCATCTTTGTTGGATAGTCTAGGGTCAGCTGCGAACGTTTTCGCCGACTCATGTCGAGACTCTCTGCTCCAAGTATTACAGCACCCGAGCTACACCGTCCAAGTATATGCATCGTCCTGCCTGCGCTCTTTCGTCCTGGCATGTCCTCTTCAGCTACTGCCCGCTGTTACGATATGCATGAACAGCGTCAACCGAGAGCTTGGCTTACTGGGGACACCTAGGCAATCACCCAGAAAGTGTGTTGGTCTTGCAAACGGTCTATCTGCTGTCCTCAGCACATCCACTTCTCAGCCTCTACATGGATCTGTCGACGTTAATTCGAGAGTGCTTTCCCAAGCCACTTCTCTACTCAAGTCGAGCAGTAACTCCGACTTGAGGGTCTCATCTACCCAGATTCAAGTCGCATGGATTTTGATTGGTGGCTTGATGACTCTAGGCCCGAATTTCGTCAAGATACATCTCTCTCAGCTCTTGTTGCTTTGGAAGAATGCGCTCCCGAAGCCATTGAACAGGGACAATATGGTGCAGCGAAATTTCTCTGAACTTAGCTTCCTCGCACATGTCCGAGAGTGCGCACTTGGTTCGATCTTGACATTCTTAGAATTCAATAGCCGGTTGTTGACGCTGGATGTAACGAAACGCTTAGCTACGATGCTTCAAAACACAACCATGTTCCTGAACACGTTACCGGCCAAGAAAACTACGGACGATATTTCGCAGCGGCTGTCACCTTCGCTGCAATTGCACGACTTCGACCTCATGGTCAGAAGGCGAGTGCTTCAATGCTATACCAAGCTCGTTGAGTTGAGCCCTGCGAGCAGTAGCGAAGTTTTGTTGCAGACAAACCTTCTCCCTTTTGCAGTTGCATCCTTTTCCGAGCCAGACAACTACACCTCCAGCTCTTTCAGTACCGCTATCGCAAGTGCAGCAGGTACATTTGAGAGTATATGGGAGGTGGCCGATAATCATGGTTTTGGTGTAACAGGACTTGTCAAAGGCTATGATCTCAAGCCACTGCCAGGTGAGCAAGAGACTGACTCGCGACACCACTGGACCACTAGACATGGGCCCGAAGCAGTCATTGACCGAACTGTATGTGCCAATACCTTGATCTGACAATTATCTTGCTGACCTGTACGAGCTACTTTCGCCTATATGTGGGGCTCGCGAGCACGACTCGCTATCCCTTTACATTGGGTCAACGGCTGATGTAACTGAACTCCCGGATCCGCCTGCCACCGAAGTTGTAAATGCCGCATTGCAGCTGTTCGCCATCTGCTTGCCCTTGCAGACCCCCAAGATTCAGGAAAGTATCCTGGAACAAATGACGTCGTTCTTGTCAGCGAGCAGCCTGCAGAGAGACATTAACCGAAAAACTGCGATGATGGTCAATATGGCTTGCGCGCTTCTCTGTGCGCTCAAGGTAGCTGTTAAAGAGACGCGTTCAGCAGCGGGAAGCCTCAAAGGAACAGCTGTAGAGAAGGTCATACAAGATCTATTACATGTGGGTATATACGCCCCATATCTGTGCTCAGTCTGACAAATTCAGATCTTTGTGATTCTCCCTGATCCATATCTTCGACACATTGCTGGAGAAGCTTTGGGTCGACTTTGCAACAGCTCAGGCAACCCTCTTACAACAAACGAAGTCAATTATCTTGTGGACCAAATCGTCGCCAATAGAGAACCAAATGCGCGATCAGGTTACGCCGTCGCTTTGGGATGCATTCACTCGCAGCTCGGCGGTATGGCTGCTGGCCTTCATCTGAAGAACATATTGGGTATACTCATGTCTTTGAGTAATGATCCTCATCCAGTAGTACATTTCTGGGCAATAGACAGCCTTACTAGAGTTGCAGAATCTGCAGGCTTATCGTTTTCTGGTTATGTTACGAGCACGTTAGGTATGCTGGCGCAGCTCTATGCTGCCGATACGCACAATGACGAATCCGCATCCCTAGCATCATCAAACATAGAGATTGATCTACCGACGCCTGCCGTCATTGCAAGATGCATTGACAGCACTATCAATGTTCTAGGACCGGATTTGCAAGACATGGCTAAAGCACGAGACCTAATCATGACACTTGTTGGGCTTTTCAAGACGGAAGCCGATGATCCCATTATTATCGAGGGGCTACGCTGTCAAGAACATGTCTCACTCTACGCACCTGGCCACATGGAGTTCTCCGTATACGTAAAGTATTTACAGCATTGCATGGAGAGCAACTCTACACAGATTCGCGATATGGCGGTTGACGGCTTACACAACCTCATGAGACGAAATACAGAAGAGGTCATTCGCGCCGGTGATCCGGGGTTAGAAGACCAATTATGGCATGTTCTTGACAGAGACTCTGGGCACGAAGTTGTACGCAATATCATTCGAAATTGGCTGCATCAGACCGGTTTGAGCGACACAGCTACATGGGTACAACGATGTCACTCTGTACTTACAAAGACTAAGAAGGTCGAGAGATCAGACGTTGTCGAGACCAGGCCAAAGGGTGGAGCGCCAGATCTCCAAGACGAGGAAGTTGCTGGCTTCGCAGTCGCTGCGAATGCACCTGGAGCGGATTCTAGAGACGGTGCTCCAGCTAGCCAAGAATTGCTCAAGTGGCAAGTGCGGACATTCGGCATGGATTGTTTGAGCGAGCTTGTTGGTATGATCAGCAAAGAAGCTGCTTTCCGAGAGGAGGCACCATGCGTAGGCGCTTTGCAGAGGAGAGTGGCTGATGTTGTTCGTATTGCGTTCTCGGCTTCTACCGCTGGCGTTGTGCAGTTGCGGATACGTGGGCTAAAAATCATTGATCAAGTCCTGAAGGTATGATCAATTCTCTCTGACAAATCGTCCCTATGCTAACATCATCGCTCAGTTGTTTGGAAAGACCCCAGACCCGGACTTCCCAGAAGTTACTCTTCTTGAGCAATACCAGGCGCAGATTGGCTCGGCGTTGACACCGGCATTCGCAGCAGATTCTTCTCCTGAACTTGCGGCTGAAGCGATCAATGTCTGTGCTACTTTCATTGCCACTGGAATTGTCACAGATGTGGATCGTATGGGTCGGATCCTCAAGCTGCTCATTTCTGCACTAGAGAACTTTTCAAGTATGTTATTCTATTCTCTTAGAAAAAAACATTGCTGATCTTTAAAAAAGGAGAAACGGAAAGTGCAGCCATTGGCGACCTCAAAGGCCTCAGCGCTAACTCGCAAGTCATGGTAAAGATGGCAGTCTTTTCGGCATGGGCCGAGCTACAGATTGCAAGTGCAGAGCAAACATACCTTGTCGATGTGCTGAAACCACATATCGCCAGACTGACTCCACTGTGGCTAGCGTCTCTTCGAGAATACGCACGCTTAAGATTCGAGCCTGACATATCTTCGTCGATGGGCTCAGCATCTCTCTCTGGTAGCCTAGATACCATATATGCTGCACTGAATCGAGAGACACTGCTCAAAGTGAGTTTATCCACCTATCAATTCTTGTTCGTCCATTTAACAATGAATAGTTCTACCAGGATTCATGGCTCAATCTGGTCGATGCCATCGCCAGTCTTATCGAAGAAGATAGCAAATTCGTCTTTGACGCTTTAGATGGAAAGACGGAGCTTTCTGAGGCAAAATCTAATGGTAAAGCTGATCACATCAACTACCGAGATGAGCCAGTCGCTTTCTTTTTCGTGCTCTTTGGTCTCGCCTTCGAAGCCCTTGCTGGACGACCAGGTGACTTGCAAGCATCAAAGGAGCAGATTCTAGAGATCCTGCAAGCCCTGAAGAAAATCCTCCGACCATCAGTTTCGGGTCATGCAATCTATAGAGATGTCGTTTTCTCTGAAACAATGGACATGCTGGATCGCTTGGCACTCACCGAGGGTTTAACAGTGCAGACAGTCATCATTGACATTGCAAGAAATTTATGTATTGGACATCCGTCGGCCAGAAGAGACCAACAGTAAGAGAAGCGCATCAGTTTTTGAAATTAACAACTAATCGTTTTAGGACCACCGGAGAGGAGAATCTGTCAGAAGACATTGATCAATTGTTCGAGTTGACAAAGATCATCGTGCTGGTCCTGTCTGGCTTGATACCTGGTCTTGAAGATGGAAATAGTAAAGGTATGCACGAATTTGTTCATTCAGAAGGGCATCACTAACTCCAAATTTTCAGCTCGACATGAACTGAATGAGGAAGCAATCGCATTACTCACAACTGCTTTATCAGCACTCGTAGATGCCGCACAAGTTTTCCCTTCGATCATCAAGGCTGATCTGCACGCGTGCATACTACACATCTTTGCTACTATCCTGGGCACTGGCGCATGTCAAGCAACTGTCGTACCACAAGCTCTACCTATCTTCAAGCGCTTCATCAGTAGCCTCGCACCACAAGCTGAAGCAACAGAAGATACCAGCAAACAGCTTCGCGCCACGTTAACACGATTTCTGACCATATTGAGACTTGCACAACAGCGCGAATTCGAGGCCGCTCTGGCATGCGAGAAGAATACGATTCTCGCCACTACAATTCTACTCAGTTCTGTGGCATCTGCATTCTCGCCGAATGATCCACTAATCAGACACTTTGTCGAGGTTCTGTTTGACTGTCTAAGCGCCAGGCTGACATCAAAGGTTGCAGCGGGCTGTTGTCGCTCATTACTACTGCTACCCAAGAAAGGAGCATTCGAAACAGGTCTCGCCGCACAAATGCTTCCACAGGTTCTCTCCTTCCTCGCCAATCCTTCTGATGTTGAAGGTTTAGAAGAGTCGCGCTCTACGCTAGCACAAACGCTTGCGTCGTTCATTTCCACCCTACCAAAGTCGGACCAACGCCAGATCGCTTCCAAGATAATCATCCCTGCCTTGCTAGAGCGTGCGCAGAAAGAACCCAATACTAGCCAAGAGACCGCTGCTAGACTGTTGGAAATCGCTGGGGCGGATCAAATCGCGTTCCGTGGTGTTGTTGCAGGCTTAAGTGCTGAGCAAAGATCTTTTATGGAGGGTGTGCTGAAGAGCGGCCAGGGTCCAGTCAGGAAAGAAATCAATCGAGATGACGATGGCCAGCCGAAGATTGCATTGAAGATGGACTTTTGAGCGTGTTCAGTGCGATGTCAACGCTCAAGTAACAGTACAGTAAATAGGAGCAGTCTCTGCAAGGTCTTGGATGGATATACCCATTGTGTAAGTTTCGCGCCACGTTGAGTGGATATTACCATAGACCTATGTAGTTTCCATTGCAACGAGTGTTTTCAGGCCAAGGTATAAACTTGCTCAATTTTCTTGCAGCCTAACGATAGCAAACATGGTCTGGTAAGATCTAGCTACTCAGTGCAAACACATAGTTTACGTATCTTCGCCTTCTTACTTCTCTCCCACACTCCAGGCACCCACTCTTTCAATTCTCAATTCTCAGATCACAACCTTCAGCACGAACACCACCTACCAGGTTAGTCTCCGATCGTGTCATACGTTTGAGCTATGAACAACGTACTTCAAGCAGCTTTACATTTCATTCGCCAAATCATACAATATCTAACATCCCAACCGTCTGCCAACTCTACCTTACAAACGGCGATCCTCCTCTCTTTCGCATACCTCATCTGCATATCGATATACTACGTCTTTCATCGTCGCGGACACCCAGCAACCACTCTGCAAGAGCACTTCCCGAAACACCATCCCTATGGAAAGCATTCGGCATTTCCACCGGGGATGCAGTTTGACGTTGTTCAGAAGAAGTGGGCGAGGCAAGGTATGGATCCACCGTTCTTGAAACCGCGGGCTTTTGGTGAGAGGATACTTGGGAGGAAGAAGTAGTGGAGAATAAATGTTCCAGGGTAAAAAGCACTACGGCTCTGATATTGCGGGGAGAGGCTTGGACTTGGCTGCTGTGAACTGGAATATGAATTCTCTCTATTCGCAATATTCCAGCTGGAATCCAATAACACTTTACCAATCATGCAAACTGCATTTCTACGCGGTAAGTGAATTCCGCCACCCGGCAAAAGCTAGTCCCCATGCCTCCATTATTCACTCCCTCTTTGGTTGCTGCCTGTGCGTCAGACTATTTAGTCTCTGTCTGCACCAACTTCCACGCACAACCATCCACCACCACCACCACACAACTCGTCAACACAAACCCACCGCTCAAACCCCACTTCTCGCCACCCGGCACGATGCTCTTCTACTGGGCAATGCCCCAGTACCGCGACCCCATCCCGCTCGAGCACATCATCAACAACACCATAAACAAGCTGCACACTTTTGCCGAGCACATCTTCTCCAACACTTCCCTACTCGTCCTGTCCGCCCTTCTACCACCCCTCATCTGGTACGCCCTCTACAAGCGCGGGTCCCGGCAAAACGCAAATCCCAAGGACAACATTGCCACTGGCCAACAGCATCTGCACCTTTTGGCAGAAGCACGTCGCAAACTCGCAGAGCGCAAACTTGAGCGAGAGTCTGGTTCTGGCAGTCAGGATCCTAGTACGCCGGTGGTCAAGGGCAAGAAGAGTCTTGCGAAGAGAGTTGATACGCCGCGTCCGGATTTTGGACGGCTTGATGGGTTCCCGAGTTATTTTTGAGAGTAGCGGAGAGGGGGGCTGGCGAGAGGGTTTGTGAATGGGAGGGAGGGAGTTTGGTACGGGGTATGATGTTATCAAGGACTGGTTGCGGATGATTTGCTTGAAGAGTTGGATGGCAGTAGGCGTGAGGTAGTTTGACTTGATGAAAAGGATGATGGGGTTTAGGATATCATGACAAGAACAAAGGTCCTAGAGAAATATATCTGCTGGCCTTGATCTCAGCTAATGTCTTTGTATCATGTGGTTGGTATTAACTACATACATGCATTCCCAACGCAGCTACTTAACTACCGCTTAAAGTCTACTCGGGACTTGACACACCTAGCTTGCTAATCGCCTCTATGCTGATGGCTTTCGCAATAGAGTTAGACGTCATTCGTATAAGTCGGATATGGAAATAGCGCCGGGTAATGATCTGCATCAAGCAATCCCAGATAATTATAGCATGGCATGGTAACAGGAAAGGGGTATTACACAGACAATAAACCAGTCGAGTAGCTGCATACATCTATGCATAGCCTCAAGAAAAGGACTTTAACTCTTATTCTAGTAATTATTAGATTAGACTAAACAATATCAACGACAAACAACCAACTACATCCCAACGCCCATTTTCCCATGCCACAACACCCAACATACCAACCTACAACTCACCCCTCTCCTCCTCAATCAACTTATCCCAATCCACATTCCTGATGGGGCCAGGCCTCACATTCGCTGTACCCTTGGAAGCAAAGATTGTGACGCGGGCGCGGCCCTTGATAAAGTAGGACCATTCGTCGGCGTGGGCTGGGTTTGGAGTCAGTGTATGAGGATGGATGGAGGCAGGGAGGGAGACTTGCGGTGCCAGTGCATTTCGCGGATGGCGCCGGGCTGGATGTTGAGGTGGGCTGCAGCCACGGTCTTGGAGATGGCAAAGTTTGTAGAGTC
The DNA here is from genome assembly GCA_028220655.1 of Shiraia bambusicola. Classification (NCBI taxonomy): domain Eukaryota; kingdom Fungi; phylum Ascomycota; class Dothideomycetes; order Pleosporales; family Shiraiaceae; genus Shiraia; species Shiraia bambusicola. The sequence goes on along the minus strand of SSBG01000046.1, from coordinate 173,442 downwards.
GGTGATGCGGACTTGGCTGCCGGTGGTGTTGAGGGGGTCTTGAGCGGGCATCTTGTGGGTGAATTGGAGCTTGGATTTCTTGTAGCCCTTGTGGTCTTTTGGGACTTACTTTTCGATGGCATCCGGGTTGGAGCCTTGGAAGATGTATTTTTCTGACTTGGGGATGGCTCGGAAGACTTCTGGGTGGATGCGGAAGTTCTCAGCAAGGACAGACTTGGGGGTGCGTGCTAGCCGGTCGGTGAGGAGGAAGGTTGAGTCTTCAGAGAAGTTTCCGTCGTCAAAGGTGAGGAGGAACTCGGTGCCGTTGGGACTGAGTCCCTGGAGGGAATGAGGGTGTCCAGAAGGGAAGTACCAGGGGTCACCCTTTTCTAGGTCGTCGACAAAACTGCCGCCTTCGGTGTCAAGAGCAGTGATGCGGACACGGCCGTCGAGAGCATAGGCCCATTCAGCTTCCTTGTGCCAGTGAAGCTCACGAATGACGCCCTCATCTAGACGCATGTTGACACCAGCCAACTCTTTGCTGGTACCTAGCTCACAAATGGTAGTTTCGCGCCTCCAGCTGCCTTCTTCGATTCGAATATGAGAGTCGGCGAATGACCAGCGCATGTTGGGAATGGCGCCATGGTCAGTACTGGGGGGCCGAACGAGATCAGGATTCTGTCGCTCCCTCTCTCTGTTGCGAGGTCCCATAACATCAGTACCGTCTCCATTGCGCTACATGTTATTATTAGCCACTGTTTCCTGGATGCATGTAGCTTTCCATCGTTTGATATAGCAAAACTCACAACAGGCTCAGGCGAAAGCTTGCTGCCCTGAGAATCAATCTTGCGATCCCACTCATCATAGTATCCAGGCTTGTAAGGATTCTTGCCTTTGAGTGGTCCAGCGTGATGACGTCCGCCAGGCAGTGGCTGCTGCTCTAGGGGTGCTGCTAAGCAAAGATGGGAGATGCATAGTTTTGGTCACGGCTTTTGATATTTGATGGCTTCCCGCCTTGCGCTGCCGCAGTCCCGATGACGACAGGCCAGACCTCCAATAACTAGCTTCATAGTTTAGCTTGAAACTCCAGCCATGCCATAGTTATTGCCATTCAAAACCTATGCAAAACAACAAACTACTCCATTGATCAAGGTGGTGAATGTCCAGCTCGTGATATCCTGCAATTGCCGTCATCCAAGCCGGCAAAGCTTGACCGAAGCTTGAGTAGTTAACTAGTTAGTGCCTGGCAATCGTTGCTGTCAACGTCGCGAAGCCCGTCGCGTATGCAACCCAGCTCCAATTGCCATAATCAACGGTCCTCCGCGCTGCATTTTCCACCAAGGGTCGAATCTCCCTGCAGCCATGAACTCATACACCTCTGCCAGAAATGACACGCAGCGAATACCCGACGAGGAATCACCGCTTCTCGGCCGACAGCACGGAAAACGTTCGGCATGTCTGCAAGAACACTTGACGGCTGACGTCAGCAAGAACTGGGCTGACCTGGTGTTGCTATTTGGCTATATCATCACCGGTCTATTGGATAGCTCCGCCGTCTTTATCTGGGGCTCCTTCGTGTCGATGCAGACCGGTTAGTTAGTCAGCTGCCTAGCCATTCCTTGGTCAGCTTTGCTTACACAAACCCCAGGGAACACCGTCTATCTTGGCCTGGGCCTAATTGAGCCTTCAGAGGGAATCCGCTGGATCAAAGCTGCAACCTCAATCTCTTCGTTCTGTCTCGGCTCCTTCTTCTTTTCTCGTTACCATCGATACTTTACCCCCAGGAAGCGATGGGTGCTCATCACTTCCTACCTGTTCCAATTGTCCCTCATTGTACTGGCCGCATGTATTGTTACTTTTGGTGAAGCCCTCTCAGAGGGCCTTCACTGGCAAGTTCTTGTGCCTTTGGCGGCAGTCGCTTTCCAGTCGAGTGGACAGGCCGTCAGCTCGAGGGCGTTGCAGTATGCTGGTTTGACGAGCGTGGTGCTTACAAGCAACTACTGTGACTTGTTCTCTGACCCGAACATGTTTTCTTTATCTAATGTTGAGAGGAACAGGAGGATTGCGGCGCCAGTATTGCTGCTTTTAGGAGCATGTTTCGGTGGGCTCTGGGCGCATAGCAGTGTTGGTCTTGCAGGCGCTCTATGGACTGCTGTCGCGTTGAAAGGCGTGGCTGTTCTTGCATGGCTGTTCTGGAAAGCAGACGTGGTGGAAGAGTAGATGTGTACGTCAAACTCTGTAGCATGCGCACTTGCCATACAGATTTGAATTGTTGTAGGCTAAAGTTTGTTTGATCGACTCAACTGGTAGGAAACGTTGAGATTTGCAGCTTCTTCATCGCTGTTTTCCGCAATTTGATTGGTATCCTAGGCCCAAAGCAGAATGTTTCACTAAATTTAGTAATATATAAACTTTTCTCGCATCTTCAGCCATTATATGTTTGTTTTTTCCATGCCTTAATTACTGCCCTTAATTAGAGAATCAGAATATCAATCTTAACTCTCGAGGCTTGATCGAAGACATTGCCTACCCTTGAATCCTCTCGATTTGGCAGTTCCTGTTTTTACTGTCGGTGAATCATGAATTTTCACCTTCACTGCCCATACTTCACCTTCACTTCACACTCATGTGACTGCGCGACTGGAACGCCCCCACCAAGTGAAAATTCACCTCGCTCTTCAACCCTTTTATATATAAAGATCCCCTCGCAGCCGTTGCACCAGAAACCTCCAATGCCCATGGCTCTCAATACCATACCCAACGACGCAATGGAACCAGACACCACTCTCACAAACTCATTCACCACAACATCCACCGACAACAGCTCTCCCACCACAGAACCTCCAAAACTCCCCTCTTCCTTCCCCCTCTTCCCCACCCTCCCCAAGCCCCTCCGCCTCAAAATCTGGTCCTTCGCCAGCCCCCCGGCCCGAACCCACTTCCTAGAAATCTACCACTACACAGCTCATCTCAACAAGCTTCCCAAAATCCGCTACATTCCCGCGCTCCCCGCGCTCTTCCACACAAGCCAGGAATCCCGCACCTTCATCATCCAGGAGCAAGGTGGGGAAATTGTGCGATTTGCCGCACAG
>SSBG01000046.1:160306-170361 GCA_028220655.1 Shiraia bambusicola | reverse complement strand
ACTTCACCTTCACTTCACACTCATGTGACTGCGCGACTGGAACGCCCCCACCAAGTGAAAATTCACCTCGCTCTTCAACCCTTTTATATATAAAGATCCCCTCGCAGCCGTTGCACCAGAAACCTCCAATGCCCATGGCTCTCAATACCATACCCAACGACGCAATGGAACCAGACACCACTCTCACAAACTCATTCACCACAACATCCACCGACAACAGCTCTCCCACCACAGAACCTCCAAAACTCCCCTCTTCCTTCCCCCTCTTCCCCACCCTCCCCAAGCCCCTCCGCCTCAAAATCTGGTCCTTCGCCAGCCCCCCGGCCCGAACCCACTTCCTAGAAATCTACCACTACACAGCTCATCTCAACAAGCTTCCCAACATCCGCTACATTCCCGCGCTCCCCGCGCTCTTCCACACAAGCCAGGAATCCCGCACCTTCATCATCCAGGAGCAAGGTGGGGAAATTGTGCGATTTGCCGCACAGGAAGAAGAAGAAGAAGAAGAAGAAGAAGAAGAATTTTACTCGGGAGAGGAGGAGGGTATGCTTTCAACATCAATAACCAAGGAACCCCCACCAATCCACCCATCCTTCTACTTCAACTTCACCCACGACATACTCTTTCTATCCAGCCGCTTCACGCACCCCCAAACCTCGACCGAGACTTTCAAACTGCTCGCGCTAAGCAACTTGTTGCCGCAAAGCGACGTTGCGCGCCTGCGTCGTGTGGCAGTCACGTATTCGAGCATGGATTCGTACGAGCATATTGGCGCGGTGCTGCGTGCGTTTGTGCAGCTGGAGACGTTGTATCTTGTGGTTATGGATTGGTGGAGTCGCAGGTCGGTTCGGCGGCGGTTGAGGAGGGGGAGGCCTGCTTTGGGGGTGGAGGCGGGGAGGATTTTGAGGCGGGTGGTGGAGGCGGGGGGCGAGGAGGAGGAAGGGGATGAGGATAAGAAGAAGAGAGAAAGAATTGGCAATGGGAAGAAAAAGCGAATTCTGGAAGTGGAATTGAGATTAGATGAGTAAGAAAATCACATGACTTTTGGGGGTTATATAGAGTACAAGAAACGCTCTAGACTAAACAGCACATATCGATCATCTTTAAGCCCTTTTCTATCGTCGTTTTCTTTGTATACTTCTTCTCCCACCCTGGTAAAAAGAAGAAAAAGAAGAAAAGGCACTGCTACACCTCTTTCGAGACTTGAGGGCAATAAGGCAGGCATTTAAACATATATCATTTTCACCTATACTTAGATAATAGGATGTACAATTTAACTAGTATTTTTTTTAAAAAAAAAGAAGAAGGTACTTTATTTCTTATAGAATATTGATATCGATATCACGCGTAAATCCCCATCCTTCTTTCTACTACAAAGAAGAATAAAAAAAGTAGGATACAATTTCCTTTATATGTTTTTTATACCCTACCCCCCGCAATTCTCTCCCGGTCCATACGTCCCCTAGTTACCCAAGTCAAGTCAAGTCAAAAAAACCCCCCCTTCACACCACCAACTCACCCAACCCCACCTCTTCCCTTTTCCTGCAAATTTCATAACTTAACACCGTATGGTCAGTATAATACATCAAAAGCCTCCACCGCCTCTCCCTCTGCACACCCACTTCATTCTCACACCGCTGCTGCTCCAGCTGTGCACAATCATACATGCCCTGCACAGGCGCAACAGCTACACCCAGCAAGCGCGCGCCGTGCACGGTAGGAGTACAAATGGTGTCGCTCGCACCCTGGGGGAAAGGAAGGACGTATTCCAGTTGAAACCCGATGGTGTAGTTCTGGTTGGATGAATTATTACTACTAGCTCGTTGGTGTTCAATGCAGGATTGAGTGATGCTGAAAATGGCGACGCGGCCGATTGGCGAGGCGACGATGAAGATTGCTAGTTCGGGGATTTGCGTGGAGAAGCATTGGCGGTCTGCTGAGGGTAGGTAGGGGGCCCGGGGTTCTGGGTGCAGGGGTTGGTGGAGTGTTTTGATGGGGTTGGTGTAGTCGGCTGAGGAGTCAAAGGGGCGTTGGAGGAGGTAGATTTCTTCTTTGGTGATGATTAGGCAGGGTGCTTGGATGTCGGACTGTGCAGAGCGTTAGTGGATTCATCCCTGCTCATCTGGGGAGATGGGACTTGCATTGTTTTTGAATGTTGGGGCAGTGGTGAATTCCAGGTAAGAACGCGGCTGGGTATATTTTGGGCCATCTGAAAGTATGGCCTGAGTGAATATATTATAATCTTCGTCTGAATTGGAGTCACTATCGGCGTCTAATAATGGCTGGGCTAAGACCGGGTTTGAAGGTGGGTTGAACCACGGAATCCCATTAGTGAAGGGTATGTCTGTTGTATTAGGCTGTACGCCAGGTTGATTGTTGGGCTGTGATGTTCCTTCTGGTACAAAGAGTGAGTCAAACGCTCCTTCAGCTGTAGCGAGCCCTTCTATTGCATCGCTTGCAAGACTGTCGGGCTCACCGCCTCCTCCCCCAGCACTAGTTTCGCTGATTGACATGTCGTCTGAGGCTCCCGTGGCATGACTGCTATTAGACTCTTCTGAGCCACTCTCAGATATAACCATGTCTGCGACATCACTCGGAACTTCATCCTGTACCTGGAATATTGAATGCGGAGCACTGGTATGAGGCAAATTCTTGAAGCGCTTTTTCTGCGAGCTGACGTCGTCAAAGTATTGTGACTGACTGGCAATTCCACCGTGAGGAGGAGATGCTTCGAGGGCTGACCTGAGGTCAAGAAACATGGCACCCCACGCGCCATGAGGTACCCTCTCTGGCCGCATGCATAAGCAGTATCCATAGCTTATCTGAGGAGCTTCACTTTCTCGTTTTGTGCTTGCACAACATCCCATTTGAAACGTGCGAGCGGGAGTTTGTGGTCTGTGTAGGTCCCATAGCGTGGTTTTCCCATCTATAGAGCTGCTGAGCAACCAACGCCCAGAAGGATCCTGTCCAGCATTGTTGAAAGACACTGCTGGGATGTTGGCGGTTGAAGATAAAGTAATGACATGATCTCGCTTGCGTGGGCATGGGAAATCTGATCTTTCCCGGTTGGTAGCTGCCAGATCAGTCTCAGAGAAGTCGTGACTAAAAGCGTCTCCAGGACTGGCCAGTGCATACGCAAGGACGGTGACCTTGTGAGTGTTGGCGCTAATGGCAATCATGCGCGCCTGACGATGTATGGCAAGGCCCCAAGCACTAGCACCAACATTGCGATGAAGAAACAGCTTGACGTCTCTCTGTTGAGTTGATTCTGCATCGGATAACGAGATTTCTCTCTGGCAGTCCAGACCCTTTTGTATTTCTTCAATGCGATAACCTATGACGTCGCCATCATCGCAAGTTGCGAGAACAACTTCGTCATGGCCAAGGTAGTCGACAAGGAGGCGATTGATTGAGTGCGGATCCTCTCCATCGATGCCATAGTCTAGTTCAGGTGCTGAGGTCGGGGGATATAAAATGATTGCAGGTTCACTACCTAGGTTCTGATCTGGGAAGCTAGGCTGATAGACATGAATCGCATCATTGCAAGCAACGAAATAAAGGTTGTGAGTATGAGATAAAGCTGTCAGATCGCAGCGCCAGGATTTTACACGTGGAGCTTCATATCGATCGGGAAACTATGTTGGTTCAGTCTGATGTCGCGTTACCAATCAACTAGAATGCCAGACGACTTACCCTCTCCATTCCCAATGATACACCTGTTGGTATGCAGACAATAGGCCTCGACATTGTAACGTCCGCATCCTCAGTCCAGACCAGGAAGACGAATGAAAGTTGTGGATGCGGAACCAAGTATGATGTTAGACTATTAGTTAATACCTACGTGCCTACTAACTAACTAACTAGTTGCTGATGTTCGCTTGCCACGGTCCTAGTTATCCGGAACCTCCCACGTGCTACAGCATTCACGACCATCATCTACGAAAACATCTGCAACGAAATAAAAATTACCAAAACATAAAGCAAGCGCATATTACTAGCTTGGCAATCTATATTAGGTTAACCTGGGCACGACGGCACCAGACTACGCTCAGATGGGTGCATCGGGCATACGGAAATGCAAGGCGGCGCAGAAAAAAAAAATACCACTGTACGCAGTGTTTGTCTTTCGAAACATCACCCACACTTTATACACGAACGACTTTTTGCTTCCTTATGGAAATTGACGGGCCTTTTCGGGCATTACCATGCTCCATGTAAGACCGAATAGCAAATCCTTGTATGAATTCTAGGTGTGCTAATCATACGCAAGCATGTTCCCCGTAGCATGCCGTCCAAAAATAAGCCATATACATATATTATCTTCACCAAGTCAAGAACCCTATCTTGAATCTTGATGGGGTTCCACCCGATGTAACGCCGTCTAGTGCTTAGCCGTGACCTTGTCGCCAGTGAGCTTCTCAACAGCATCCTTGGCACTACATTTTGGTCAGCATCTGTCAATGTTACAATTGGAGGGGAAACATACACATCACCCAGAGCAACCATGCAAACCGTCTGCCAAACACCAAGACCGATTCTAGGAGTAACGCCACGGTAGAGACCCTTTACGCCGTTGTTGGAATAGATGTATTTGAACGCCTTGCCGACAGTCAAGTTCTTGGGACGGTTGGGGTCCACAGTCTTGGACTGCATTTCGACACGGATGACCTCAATCGGCTGGTTCCATGCAGACAGACCACCACCGAGAGCAGACGCAGTGATCTTCTCCACCACGCTCAGCTTCTCGCCATGCTCCTTGCCAGTCGCCTTGCGGATTTGTGTCTCAGCAACACGAGACAAACCGAAGCGAGATCCCCAGTTGGTGACTTGACGCACAGCGACAGCGTTGACACCACGATTGATACCACGGATACCCTCACGGCGCCAGATGTCCATGAAGGTTTCCATGGTGCCAGGAGGCTTGCCACCAGCAGCAGCGACCTTGTGTTTCGTAATCTCTACTGTCTTCATGCAGGTGCAGAAACCCATGGTGGCATAGGCCTGCGCGAGACCACCAACCATACCACCGGTGATACCGGCCACGAAATCAGGAGCACCGCCGGCCTTGGCGTAGAACTCGGCTTCCGAGGCGACGAAGAGGAGGACGGCGCCCTTGGTGGAGGCTTCGATCCAGGCCCAGGGAATGAGACCTTGGTAGACTGTGGATCGTGTGAATTAGCAGGCGAACTGACGCATGTGGCCAATTATTCTCCTCCCATGAACACAGAGAATGTAAAAAATGCGGACCAACTTACAGCCCAATACACCTCCACGCGACCAGATGCGCGCAATTGCCCCAGAAAACCCGTCGGCCCTGTTGGCAGCCATGGTAGTCTTGACGACCTCCAACGGCTATTAGCGGCGCATGTTAGTCATCTTTCGTCCCAAGTGGCGTGTGCAAGATTGGGGTGGCATTACCTGTCCCAGAGTTGTTACTCTGTTGCGTTCTCGTTAGCACTGACATGATACGTGTTTAGAGCTCCAGAGGAAGAGGGGTTGGTTTTACGTATTACGTACTCGAACATATTGAGACCAGCACCAACTGCAATGCACTCTTGGTTAGCAAAACGTTACAGCAGGTGCGAGAGGGAGGGTGCAAGACTCACGCAACAGGTTGCTGAACTTGACCGGCTTCTTCTCAAGCTTTGGCGGCGTAGGCACGCCGGTTACAGATGCGGCACTCATTCTCTGGGGATCTCTTGTCGAAGATATGGGCCTGACCAAGGCAAAAGGGTGCTCCGTCGCAAGTAAGGTGAGTGAAGTGTGTGAAGGAGGAAAGGCAGGAGGAGGGGAGGAGAAAAAGAGTGGCAGGTGGTCTGTGTCTGCGCGTTGGCCTCGACTAGATATTTTGGGATTGGGATGGATGGCCTTGAGCGGTGATGATGATTCTCGGGTATCTTATTCTTGGCAAGCTGATGGTGAGGGTGAGTCGGCTCTCGCAAGCTGCTCCTCAAGCAACATGGCGTGCATGGTTACAGGTTCACGGCCTCGGATGCTTCCGTCTTCTTGTGATAACTAAGCGACCGCCAAACCTTTACGCAACCTCGCAAGCACTGCCATGATAATAACTAATACCTAGTTAACTATCATACATAATACTGTAACATACATACATACATACATACATACATACATACATACATACATACATACATACATACACAGTCTCTGCTCCAGAGTCAACCAATGGCCCATCTCTCTGATACTCAACGACCTGGTAACCCTGGCTTTCGGTTCCCTCATCAACTCATCAACTCAACGAAATGGTGCTGCCGCCCAAGTCCCGCGCTAGTTAATGCCCCCCCCCCCCGACGTGTTTTCTGCTTTCAATTCCACCACTGTCACCCTCACCGCTTCTATTATTGGCCAATGATGCCCACGTCAGATAATTATGTACTCCGTATAACTATTACATGGCTTATGTTTAGACTGCTTATGCCAGATTATGTACCCATTACTTACTCCATCAGTCACTCTGTCAAGTCTTCCCCGTCCAAATGCACAAGCCACTTCTCTTTCATGAGTGGAGATCATTTTTGATATGATATTCAACGTTTAAGACATGATATCAGATAATCTAACAAGCAAACCCTGCAGGAGTCCTACGGCAGATACAATCATCGCCCGATGCATACCAACACCGAATGCACCCGAAATGGTATCCCTTCTATCCCGCTTCTACATAGTACATAAAATGTTCCTTTTTCCTTTTTTTGGTCGTGTTTGACAGCCTCTTATCGCCTCTGCAGAGCGTTCCTGGACTGACTGCCATATTCCCTGTACTTGCTTACAAAGTAGCACCAACAAGCTTGGCATAAGCCTCAGTGCTGAAAGACTTGGGTCGCTCAATGGGTGCGCCGACGGCACGGTCGATGATGATCTGGGGAAGGACGCCGAGTGCACGGGACACGCCAAAGAGAACAGTGTAGTAGTTTTGCTCAGTAAGGCCATAGTATTGCAAGAGCACACCAGAGTGGGCATCAACGTTGGGGTAGGGGTTCTTGGTCTTGCCGTGCTCAGTGAGGACACCGGGGGCAATCTTGTAAACCTGGCTGACGAGCTTGAACATTGGGTCGTCGGGCAAGTGCTTCTGGGCGAACTCGCGCTGCGAGACGTAGCGGGGATCAGTCTTGCGGAGCACGGCGTGGCCGTATCCGGGAACCACCTGGCCAGCCTTGAGCGTTGACCACAGGTAGTCCTTGATGTTCTGGTCGCTCAGGTCGTTGCCAATGGCCTTCTTCATCTTCTGGAGCCAGACGAGCACTTCCTGATTGGCTAATCCGTGGAGAGGACCAGCGAGACCGTTCAGACCAGCGGCAAGAGACAGGTAAGGCGAGGAGAGGGCGCTGCCGACCAAGTGGGTGGTGTGGGCACTGACGTTGCCGCCCTCGTGGTCAGTGTGGATCGTGAGGTACAGGCGCATCAGCTCAACAAAGTCCTTGTTCTCAGAGAAGCCAAGCTGGTTGGCCAAGTTGAAAGCGTAGTCCTTGTCCTTTTGGATGGGCGCAACCTTGCCATCCTTGTAGATGTTGCGGTAGATCTTCGAGGCAATGGTGGGGAGCTTGGCAATGAGGTCCATGGAGTCCTCAAAGGTGTGCTCCCAGTACTCGCTCTTCTTCATGCCCTTGGCATATGCCTTGGCGAAGTTGGACTCGTGCTCGAGGGCGGTGACGGCGAGGGAGAACTGGGCCATGGGGTGGAGATCGCTGGGGCAGCGGTCGATGAGCTCCTCGACGAACTTGGGGACATCGGAGCGGGCAGCCCACTCGGCGGAGAGGTCGCGAACCTGCTGCTCAGAGGGGACTTCGCCGGTCAACAGAAGCCAGAAGAGACCTTCTGGGAGAGGCTCCTGGCCACCGGGGGCCTTGGGGAGGAGCTGCTGGCACTCGGGAATCTACCATTCGTCAGTAATGCTTGGTGTTGGACTTTTGGGTGCTGGGACGTACAGTCTTGCCACGGAAACGAATACCCTCCTCAGAGTCGAGAACAGAGCCTTCCCAGACGAGAGACTTGATGCCACGGGCACCACCGTAGACCTGGTCGAGGGTGACCTCACCAATGACCTTGCTGCCATGCTCCCTGTGATGCAATGTTAACGAATATTTTTACCAAAGAATAGAGCGTATCGAACGTACTTGCGGAGCTTCTTGATCTTCTCAATCTCGCCGGGAAGCTTGTTGGCAAACGTCTCCTTCAGCGACTGCAATTGGCCTGGTTAGCAATGTGTGTGTGCATGAAAGTGCTTATCAAGAACACATACCTGGGTCTTGCCAGTCGAGTAGGCACGGAGGCCATAGACGGCGGGAGTCCGCAGAGGAGCAGCGGCGCGAAAAGCGCTTGTTAATCGCAGAGCAGAAGCCATGGCGGGTGTGGGTGTGGAGGAAAGGTGCGAGGGCGGCGGGAGGAGAGAAGATAAAGGCCTGCGCCGGAACGATGGGAGAAAAGGCGAGAAAATATCGGTGGAGGCCAACAGGTCGGAGCAAGCCAAGCTCATCAAATTCAGCAGGTCGTCATAGCGCGGGATGCGACCTCAACTCTGTATTTTACACAACTGCATGTCTACCAAACCACACACTGATGTGGCACGTGTGGCCTGTACCGAGTACATAGCAATTACGAAGTATTGTTTCTGCATGCGTTTTCTACCTTCTCGTCACCACCAGGCATGACTTCTGCCATCATGGCCAGACCAAGTTGCTCCTCTGCTTGAATACTACCTAGGTAATATTCCTCTGGGTTTACCCATGCAATAATTACCTAGGCCCCCCAAGCCCCTACATAGTAGGTACCTACTTTATACTCGCTCTCCTAGGAACCTGTGCCCTTGGACCTCGGTCAAGCATGAATACTGCATTCCGTAACCCTACGTAGTATGTTGTTGCCATTACGAGGAGCATGGTTTTACTTGCCCAGCTGGCCAGCCAACCACACTGCACCAACATTGCCAGTGTCTGAATAGCTGCAAAAGCCCCCCAGAGTTCCCGCTTGAGCCGCACTAGTCTCATCATGCCCGTTATGTACAGAGTTTGTAGGTACATACATATGCATTGCGTCTTGCACACGGGGTCTGGTTCATGCTCCAACCGACTTGCTGGGAATCTTGTTCTCGTCCTCTTGTGGTGGACACTGGACAGGCTCGCGGGGGGGATCGGCTTGGCATATCTGCCTCACGTGACCGCGCTAGTGCAAGTTGCCTCGATCTCGGTAGCGCAAAAGCCATCAACCATCCTTCATCTACATACCCCGTACACTCTCAGGTTCTGTCAACCTGCGCTTGATAGGACCTGCACACAGTTCCACAACACTCACTGCTACTTTTGACTTGCGACTCGGCGTATTGTGTGTGGCCGCGCTTGCGCAGCTCTCGCTCTCTTCCGCGCGTTCGCGCCCAAGTTTGAAGCGCCCAAGCAGCTATTACAGCTACAGACAACAAGCAGAAAGACAACAAGCAGAAAGGCATCCCGCCAGGACTCTAACCCATCTGCCGCTTTTGCATCCGACTCTTTCAGCTGCCTGGATCATTCCACAATCTTTGTGAAACCTACATCTTTGGCTTCAGCTTTGACGTGCGAGTTCGAGTATCTGCTGTGTGTGCCAGCTGGCTCTCACCGCTCACCTCTCCTTCCAAAGTGCGATTCATCGACAGCTTACTTCTATTTCCTTTACTCGTCCCTGACTGGCAAACTAGACCTAATTATGGCAGCTCTGCACGAGTTGACAGCGCAGCTACAGTCCTTGTCGGCCCTGAAGCCGCCTGGTGCGACGCCAACCAAGATCAGAGCAATCACGCAGCTATGCGTAGACAACATCCAGGTATGATGAATGCGACCGCTCCCACCACCCATCCAAGCAATTGGGGCCCATGCTAAGATGCTCCTGTGTTTAGTTCGACAAGGATATCGTCACCAAGATTCTCCTGCAATACACGAATAGTGTCGCCACTCATAAACTGGGAGTACTATATGTCGTAGATGCTGTCATTCGACAATGGGTAGAGAGAGCCAAAAAGGCTGGTCAGGCTGTGTCCCAAACTGCTGCCCAGGGAACATACGCGT
>SSBG01000046.1:140486-159291 GCA_028220655.1 Shiraia bambusicola | reverse complement strand
ATACCCCGTACACTCTCAGGTTCTGTCAACCTGCGCTTGATAGGACCTGCACACAGTTCCACAACACTCACTGCTACTTTTGACTTGCGACTCGGCGTATTGTGTGTGGCCGCGCTTGCGCAGCTCTCGCTCTCTTCCGCGCGTTCGCGCCCAAGTTTGAAGCGCCCAAGCAGCTATTACAGCTACAGACAACAAGCAGAAAGACAACAAGCAGAAAGGCATCCCGCCAGGACTCTAACCCATCTGCCGCTTTTGCATCCGACTCTTTCAGCTGCCTGGATCATTCCACAATCTTTGTGAAACCTACATCTTTGGCTTCAGCTTTGACGTGCGAGTTCGAGTATCTGCTGTGTGTGCCAGCTGGCTCTCACCGCTCACCTCTCCTTCCAAAGTGCGATTCATCGACAGCTTACTTCTATTTCCTTTACTCGTCCCTGACTGGCAAACTAGACCTAATTATGGCAGCTCTGCACGAGTTGACAGCGCAGCTACAGTCCTTGTCGGCCCTGAAGCCGCCTGGTGCGACGCCAACCAAGATCAGAGCAATCACGCAGCTATGCGTAGACAACATCCAGGTATGATGAATGCGACCGCTCCCACCACCCATCCAAGCAATTGGGGCCCATGCTAAGATGCTCCTGTGTTTAGTTCGACAAGGATATCGTCACCAAGATTCTCCTGCAATACACGAATAGTGTCGCCACTCATAAACTGGGAGTACTATATGTCGTAGATGCTGTCATTCGACAATGGGTAGAGAGAGCCAAAAAGGCTGGTCAGGCTGTGTCCCAAACTGCTGCCCAGGGAACATACGCGTCCGGTGTACAGATGATACGCGACGCTCTTCCTGTAGTCATGGAAGATCTCGTTAGATCCGCACCAGAAGCTCAAAAGGAGAAGATCCTGAAGCTTGTGAATATTTGGGAGCGCGGACAGACCTTTCCACCTGACATGCTCGCCAGTATGAAGCGCCTGCTAAGTGGTGAACAAAAGAGTAAGCCCTCTGTCGTGACATTGCGAGTCCCCACCTGACCAGATGCCGATTTAGATGCAAACACCACAGCACCTCCTCCGCCAAAGAGCAACGGCACTGAGCAAACATGTGCGCCCCAGACTAATCAGCAGCCTATAGCCCTACATGTTTCTTCTATGCCAGCTCAACAAGATGCTAGTGCTCTCTACGCTGCGCTTGTAGGATTTGGCCAACAAAATGCTCAGACTAATAGCACAGCTGTATCACCTCCTGTTCTTCCTTTTCTGCAGAACATGGTTCCTCCACCTCCGCCAGGGTTCGTACCCCATCCGCCACTTCCAGTAGCAGTGTCTCAGCCTGCTTTACCCCCTACACCTACTGGAAATAACGATTGGACGAATCAAGTCCTGCATGCTATGAGTCAAGGTTTGATTGCTCCTGACCAAGCTATACAAGTATTGAATGCTATGGCTGCAGCCCAGAATGGTGCAGCGCCTTCGCTTGTGCAGCCCACAGTCACAATGCAGGAACAGCAGCAGATGCCATCTGTTGGCCAGCATAATAGCCAGCAAGACCGCTATGATTCAAACGAAGGTAGATTCCGTGACCGAAGCAGATCTCCTGACTACAATCGACGTTCCCCGCTACGTAACTCACCGCCAAATCCAAATCGCCGGGCTAGTCCTACTTATGGTGTGTATGACCCGAATGCGGGCAATGAGGCTGACGCTATGAATCGGTTTGACCGTAACGATCGCGGTCGTGGCCGTGGTAAGCAACGTGGCCGTAATGACCGTAATGAGTATCGTCAGCGATCGCCTCCACGGCGACAGTCGAGTCCACCTAGAAATGCGTATGGTAACTCCAAGTTCATTGAATGGGACAACAGTCTCCCGCGAGACCATATCAGGGTTCTCAGTCGCACACTGTTTGTAGGTGGCGCTGGAGGCACAGAAGGTGAGATCAGAGAGATTTTCAGTCGCTTTGGTCAAGTCCAGACATGTATTGTCAACCAGGAGAAGCGCCACGCCTTTGTCAAGATGATGACCCGCCCACACGCCCTTGCAGCTAAGCAAGGCATGGATAGTCTCCAGGACCCAGCTGCACAGTCCAAGGCTCGACAGGTAAGCCATGGTCTCTAAGATCTACTGCTGTACCGTACTGACTTGCATAGACACGTTGGGGTGTTGGTTTTGGCCCACGAGATTGCAGTGATTACCAGACTGGCATCAGTGTCATTCCCATTTCAAGGCTCACTGATGCCGACCGCAAATGGGCGCTGACTGCGGAACACGGTGGTACTGGAGGCCTACCACTCGAAGGTGGTATGGTCATGGAGGAGCCTGACATTGAGATTGGTGCTGGAGTCTCTTCCAAGGGTAAGCACTCATGATGACTCGGTGTGTTCCATACTGATCTGTTGTAGCCATCAGCCGACGTGTTCCTACTGATGCCCCAAGAGGAGGCCACGCAGGTCGTGGAGGCTTTGGTGGTGGTGGCGGCGGCGGCGGTGGCGGTGGCGGCCATCGTAGTGGCTTTGACAACGCTCCCAAGTTCCGCAAACATGACCATAGGCCAGCCAACGACCCTCGACATGTTTCTCCACGGCCTGAACCAAACGTCGCCGTTCCTCCAGCCGTGCCGGGGTTTGGATTCCAACTTCCCGGATTTTGAGGCCACTTGTTTTTTCTCTTTGATTTCCCATGTACGGTTATGCATTTTCCTACGATCACAAACGGTATCTCCACGGTGGCCAAGGTGTATCTCGGATCTTTTGCATTGCACGGCGTTGTGGCGGCAAGTGAACATGAGCAGTAAACATTTCATCTAAGATCCGGATACCATCAAAAGGTTCTGAAGGTCTTACATCCGACTTGCGGCCTTGAATATGCCGCGTATATCATTGCAGGGCTCTCTAGCCACAAGTGATGAAGTTAACTGCACAGGAGAGACATTCTCGGGTCGGTTAGCACAGCATCACGAACTAGGCAAATAAAAAGTTTTCATACATTTGGATTGTTTTGCATGTGTTTTTGTGGTTTCTATAAGCTTTTGGTTGCACGTCAGGATGGAGAGGAACAACCGAAGACTCGAGCACTGAGCAATCAATTACTGCTGGTCCCACGTCAAGTTGAAGCGGCCTGGGGCAGTCTGATAATTGTTCAAGCACGTCATGACCTCCTCGGGGCTCAAGGCCTCGACCAAGATGCCAGCGTTGCCAGGGCTAATGAAGCCAGTCGAGACAGCATTCTTGACCCACTCAATCAAGCCAGTCCAGTAATTGTCGATATTCAAGACAACGACAGGCATGGAGTGGATCCCCAGCTGATTCCAGGTTGTAACCTCCATCAACTCCTCAAACGTGCCATAGCCACCGGACAAGGCCACAAAGCCACCACCTGGGCCACCAGCAATGACTTCCTGGGCCATCATTTGTTTGCGAGTATGCATGTCCTTTACCACAGTAGTGAGGCCGTATATTGACTCATCAATTGCGTGCGAAGTAGGATCCTCGGCATCGTGATTCTGCTCGAGTCGCACGAGAGGTTCCGGGATAATACCGTGTACACTGGAAGGACCACTGAGAGATACAAGCGTGCGTGCTACCTCGCCCATCAGACCAACAGTGCCGCCGCCGTAGACGAGCTTGGTGTTTGCTTTGTGCAAGGCTTGGGCGAGGGCGCGGGCAGCAGCCATGTGAACTGGCGATGTACCTGATGAGGCGCCGCAACTGTGATGTAATGAATTAGTCAGGCCCGACAAAAGAGAGACACGGCAGCTAGCTAACTAGAGGGGTTAGTTGGTTGGTTTGCACGTACAATACGCAGACTACAGGCTGCTTAGCATCATCATTTGCGGCAGGAGTTTCGTTGATGATCACCATGTTGGAAGTGTAGGTAGGTAGTCTATTATGATGATGAAGTCGGAAAGCAATCGGAACGCGAAAAATATATTGACGACGTGTCAAAGAGGGGCAGCTTGTCACACAAAGAGAGAGAGCGAGAGAGCAAGAATCCAGGCAGAACAAAAGAGGGTGAGGTTCATATATATACGTAGGCAGCAGCAATAGTTTTCATTGAGGCACCAGGTTGAACAACGTTTTCTATGACTATGTTATATAGTAGTTACTCTGCATGATTCCGTTGCACTATTAGTTCATTAATTAGTTCATAGTTCGCTCTCTATTTCGTCACAACTCGCCGCCTTGTCGCTGTCCCGCTTCTCGTTGGCCAGATCCTGCGCCCGTAACTGCATGGGGTTTGCGGTGCTTGGCGAATAATTACGTGAATTCGAACTTGCAACACGTTGTCCATTTGTTCCATCATACCCATCTGGCCCTTTCAGTTCTCGCGAATCTGTCAAAATTTACAACCCGAGTCTGCAATTCCTCGTCTGAGGTTTGCGAATCATGCCTGAAGCTGCTGCTGCTGCTGCGGCGGCGCCCGCGGCCCAGGATGGTGGCGGTACCACGAGTGTGAGTAGCAAAACCCCTCTTCCCTGGCGTGAGATGGGATGAGATGACAGGTAGCTGATGCATTGGTGATAGACGTTGCGCTCGATTGCCCAGAGTGTGGGCATCTTCCTGCTCATCCAGGGTGGTATGAAGTACTTTTTGAACTCGGGAAACAACACGCCTGCTGCGGCCGATCCGTCGCAAACTGATGCTGCTGCTGCCGTTACTAGCAATGCTGGAGCCAATGTCGCAATTCCTTCGTGGGAGAATCGCCCGTTGTCATACCAGCCGGATACACAGTTCAGCCATATACCAATGAATATTGCGCCCATATGGCCGGTTGGAACCGAGCTCGATATCGCCATGTATATATCGTCGTCGATCGCTATGCCTGCTATCAAGACACGCCCAAAGGAGTCGCTTTTGATCGATGAGAAGAAGTTCAGGTGGGGCGATTACAAGGAGAAGAGGGTGGTTGAGACTGAGTTCAAGGTGCCCAGGGAGGTTCAGCGCAATGCAACTTTGTTTGCTCACTTTTATGTCGCACAGAGCGGCAGTGTGCTTGATCCTACTGAGCCTGGCTACGATTCATCAAAGGCCTACTACTTTATCCGACCGCTCTCGCAATACCAAGCCAAGAAGAAGATTGCAAAGACGAGGAATTTGTTGAGTGATATGCCGGAAAAGGACGCCCAGGAGAGCGAGGAAGAGAAGAAGGTGCCCAAAATTGTCGCCAACTACTATCATTCCAACTTCACCATCTCGCTAATCCCAGACGCCCTTAGTTTCCAGTATCCTTCGATGCACCCTGGCCCGCGCAAGTACATCCAGCTGGAATCTACCGGTGCACGCGATGCTACCGGTCAGAATGGCTGGTACTACCCGATTGTCTTCACCAATACATTCTGGCAATTGAGGAAAGACATGATTGAGCTCAATGACACTGTCAAGACGCTGCCACTGAATGTCAATCTCAACAACATGGCCCATTGGAAGTACAACATATTTGCTGCCATGGACGAGAACATCAAAGGCAACGCTGCTGCTGCCGCCAATGGCCAGAAGATTCCTGGAGGCGGTGACGGTACTGAGATGGAGATGTTTAAGGAGATTCTCATTGACAGCAACTCTTACCTCCTCGCAGTCACGGCTGTGGCCTCGGTGCTCCACATGATCTTCGAGATGTTGGCTTTCAAGAACGATGTCCAGCACTGGCGCAAGAAGAAGGACAATATCGGTACCTCGGTCCGCACTATTCTCGCCAACGTCTTCATGCAGACTGTCATTTTCCTCTACTTGCTGGACAATAATGAGAACACCTCTTGGATGATCATGTTTGGCCAAGGCATGGGTATTGCCATTGAGGCCTGGAAAATTACCAAGGCTGTCAATGTGCGTGTGCGTCCCACCACACCCGGCTCGTGGTTGCCGTATGCCGTTGTGTTTGAAGACAAGCACATTCTCTCCGAGACGGAGAAAAAGACTGAAGAGTATGATGAGATTGCGTTTAGGTACCTCTACATGGTCGCAGTTCCCCTGCTCGTCGCATACGCCATCTACTCGCTCATGTACGAAACCCACAAGTCTTGGTACTCGTTTATCATCACCACTCTTGTCGGTTCTGTCTACGCATATGGCTTCCTCATGATGGTACCTTCGCTCTACATCAACTACCGTCTCCAGTCAGTAGCCCATATGCCCGGCCGTGCCATGACCTACAAGTTCCTCAACACCTTTATCGATGACTTGTTCGCCTTCACCATCAAGATGCCTACTCTGCATCGCCTAGCTACTCTGCGTGACGATGTCATTTTCTTCATTTACCTCTTCCAGACATACAAGTACAAGGTTGACTACAACCGCATCAACGAATTCGGACAGGGCGGTGACGACGAGGAAACAGAAGAAAAGGATGCAAATAAGCCACTGTCTGCCGCGCCGGCTGCAGATAAGACCTTGAAGGTACCAGATGCCGCGAAAATCGCCAAAGTAGAAGCAAAAATAGCCACACAGGCAACAGGAAGCCAGACAAAGGGCGGAGCGACGAAGCAAAGAAAAAAGTAATGACCCATTACTTCTCAAGGAGACACTATTCCTCCCAACCAAATCATTAACATTCCTACACCAAAACCTCTTGTACTTGTACACACTTTTTTATCCCTAGACAAAAAAACAAAAAAAAAACAAAAAAAACTATCGAATTCATTTTAATCGCAGTCTAAAATTCCAAAAGGCCCTTTGTATTTGCAGCAAATCATAATGCACACTTTGAAAATGGCGTGAGAACACGATATTAATGGTTAATTACTACTACGGAGTAAATATCCCCCAGGGAGGGAAGGGGAGGGGGGAGCCTCTTATGCTAGAATCAAATACCAAATAACCCCCTTCCCTCCCTCCCTCCCCAAAAAAAAAAACAATCTATATTCATCATCACATGCATGCATACACAGATAATCCTAATAATATTCCACACGAATACGCTTGCCATAATCAAACAAACAAACCAAAAAAAAAAAAAGGTACACAAAATGCCCAAACAAGCTTTTTCTCTGCAGACAAATAATCATCATTATTGCATGGGTGGATTAACCAAATGGGGGGGGGGAAGGGCTCTCTCTGTCTTTCTCTCTCTTTCTTTCTTTCTCTCTTTTTCCGCCCGCGCATTTACTGTCAAAACATTTCGTGTTCTAATCCGCCATAGCCATCGTCACGAATCACGACTTTTTTGCCCTCGACGTTGCTTGGAATCTCAGGTAGAGGCGGGACGGATCGTCCGTCGGGGACAAGTCTAATGGCTTTGTCTTCCTTGCTGGGCTCGTGTGGTTTTGGTGTCTTTTTGTGTAGAGCGCGCGACTTTTTATTATTGTTGTTATTTTTGTTAT
This sequence comes from Shiraia bambusicola, assembly GCA_028220655.1. Classification (NCBI taxonomy): domain Eukaryota; kingdom Fungi; phylum Ascomycota; class Dothideomycetes; order Pleosporales; family Shiraiaceae; genus Shiraia; species Shiraia bambusicola. The sequence goes on along the minus strand of SSBG01000046.1, from coordinate 151,979 downwards.
TACGGCGGAATTTCCTGGTCGATGTAGTAGACTTGGCGCGCTTAATCGTGCGTTCGGGCTCGCTTGCTGAAAAGTCAATGTCGGCTTCGCTATCAGTGGTGACGGGGATATATGTCGAGTCCTTGTCGTCAGATGCGGTGGTGGTGGTGGTTTTGCGCTTCTTGACGATTTTGGAAATGGAGTTCTGCGAGACGGCGGGAGAGGTGGTTTGGGTGTCTTGTTCGGTTTCCTTGTCGCTGAAGATTTGGGGTTCTTGAGAGGTTTCTGGGGTGGAGGCAGGCGGGATTAGGGCGGGTATGGGTGGTATGGGAGGGAAGTCTTTGTGGAGAACGGTTTGGAGCTCTTTTCTGGCAGAGGCAAGTTTGAATTCGAGATCGGATACTCGCTTTGACAGTCTCTTTTGCTTGTGGAGATCTTTCTTGCTGGGTGTGCGGTACAGTGAAGGTGTTTGGGGCGTCGAAGAGAATGATCCATATTCGGCAACTACTAATTGCAATGTCAGTTCAAAGTCATTTCAATCTCGGATGGACCAACATACCACACTTGTGCGATCGTGGAGTCGCAGTCGGTCTCACAAACACCTTTGGAGTAGGCAATAGGCCCTGTGCCTGCGCCAGCTTACGAGCCTGATACGCCTTATCTGCAGCCTGTTTCCTTTCATCAAGCACTTGCCTGTCCTTTCCTTTCTCTGCATCCACCTGGCCAGCTTTCCGCTTGCCCAGCACACCAAGGCCCCCAAACACAGAAGCCCAGGCCCTCGAAATGCGGCTCAAGGGTCCATCGCTCGTACTGGGTGTCGCTGGCGCAACTGATGTGACGGTCCTAGAGCTTACAACGGCGGGCACACCAACGTGGAGCGGTGTAATCGGCTTGGTATTGCGCGTTGGAGGTGCAGCGTTCTCCTCGTTGAACTTTTCAATCATGTCGTCGATACCCAAATCTTTCCATAGCTCGTCGGGCGGCGGCTTTATCGAGCCTGCCGTATTAGTGTGTTCCTTGAAGCGCGAAGTGCGTGGCTGCGCCGGGGTTTCTACATCATCGCTCATCCTGCACAGCCCCAGCGGTGGCCAATGACGTTTGCTGATTTAGCCAAACTGTAGCCCAAGTAGCGGGTAGAGATGGGATGGCCTCGTGGGTGACAGGCGTCCCAAAGCAAGGGCGCGAGGAATGGGAATGTGAGCTGGTACTTATTTGGGTATTTAAGAAGTTGGGGGAGCTTAAGCGCGGAGATTGCAATAATTCGACGCAAGCGTTGGACCCTGCGTCATACATGACTTGGCATTTACACGCTGGCACGCATCGTGCCGGGAAAACCAATCATTTGTCTGTGCTTCACTCGCTTTTCAAACGGCATCCAAAATCAAAACGTATTATTCACTTTAGTTATTGGTCTATCTTCTTTCACGTCTTTACCCCAAGATGCCACCCATCTAGATTATGTAAAACTGCCATGTTCTATGCACGCAGACTACTCCCATGAGCATATATCATCTTAGAAATATACAACCAAGACGTCTACAACTTTGCCTTTACTTTGGTCTCTTCGGCAAGGGCTTCCTCGTAGCACGCGTCGATATGCTCCCTGAATGCCTTTGCAGTTTGCGGGCGCTTTAGCTTGAGTCTAAAGGAATTGTTAGCACATGGTCATCATGAATGGAATGTTGTATACATGCGTTGGTGTCAAGAGCTGATTCTCGATTGTGAACGGATCAATGAACAGTCGCACATTCTTCACGCGCTCATAGCTGTTGAACTTGTTCTTGCGACCAATCTTGTCCAGCTCCTTGAGAACAGCCTTCTCGACCTTCTTGTTCTTGGCCGCTTGCTCTAGCTTCGCGACATCCGTCTCCAGAATCTTCTCGCCGAGGACGCTGGATGCGAATTGCGCAAAGATATCGGGGGAAATACCAAAAATGGCAACGAGGAACGACTGTTGCGAATCACCGTGCACGTATGCGGACGCGAGAAAGCCGCAGTTGGCAAGATAGACATTCTCGATACGCTCGGGAGAGATGTACTCGCCCTGAGCGAGCTTGAGAACATTCTTCTTCCGATCGATAATCTTGAAGCGGCCAAGCTCGTCGATGGAGCAGATATCGCCAGTGTGGAACCAGCCATCTGCATCAACAGCCTTGGCAGTCTCTTCGTCGTTGCGGAAGTACTCTCTGAACTGGGTCGTGGAGCGGATCAGCAGCTCACCACGGGGATATGGCTTATCGGTCGAAAAGTACTCCATATCTGGCACATCCTGAAGCATGTGCTCAGAGTTGGGGCTGACGCCACCGCAGTTGCCAGCGCTGAAGTCGCCCTCATGCTGAATTAGAGAAATGGCATAAGTCTCGGTCAAGCCGTAGCCTTGGGTGAAGTTGCTAGAGAACACAATGCGGAGGAATTGATGCAAGCTAGGGTCGATGGGGGCAGAGCCACTGACCAGGACTCTGGCTCGGTCCAGACCAAGGTTCGCTGCGACCTTCTTCGCCCAGATGCGATCGTACAGCAGGTGAGTGTTGGTTGGATTGTGCTTGTCATTTACATTGGCCAACTTGGTGGTCACTACATGTCGAGAGAGCGCACCCCTCACACCAGCGGCGTCAACAGTCGCTTCCTTGATCTTGGATCCAAACCTGTTGTACAGCCTTGGAACACCAGAGAAAATGGTAGGCCGGAGAAGCTGCAAGTCCTCGACAATTTCTTGGACATTGCCGTGGAAGTAGCCAATGGCCGAGCCGGTTGCAAGACCGCTCTGTTCGCCCAGTCGCTGATAAATATGGGCCAGAGGCAGGAATGAGCAGAGGATCTGCCGTGTGTCACCACCGAGGAGGACCATAGACGTGCATGTTGCCGCATGTGCATTGGCATGGGTGAGCACTACGCCCTTGGGATTTCCCGTTGTGCCTGATGTGTAGTTGATGGTCGCAATATCAGATGGTAGTGGTGGGTTCATGGGAAGTGGCTTTTGCTCGCCTAGAGCCTCGATATCCTTGATGTAGTGGATCGTTACGCCCACTTCTCTTGCTAGAGAGTTCAAAAGGTCGCCCTTTGACTCTCCAGGCAGCTCGCCTGCCGACAGGGGATCCAAGACTACAATGAGCTTGAGTGTAGGAAGCCGAGGCTTCAGCTTGAGCAGAGCAACAACGTGATTGATTCCTGTTACGATGCAAGCCAACTCGGCGTGGTTGATGATGAACTCGGTGGTGTCTGGCCCAAGTGTATCGTAAATGGAGACTGTGAAGAGTCCTTGCGACATGCATGCCAGATCTGTAATCTGCCATTCAGGCCTATTTTGACACCACAACCCAACCCCATAGTTGGAACCCGTGATGCCTGCTTCCCGGTGCAAATGGACCAGTCCAACGCCAAAGTTCTTTCTCCGCTTTGCCACCGTCTCATAATCTTCCCAGACGTATTCGCCAAACTTCTTGGCAACAGGGTCGTATGGGCGACGACCAAGGCACTTGTTTCGTGGGTATCGTGTGGCAGCTGCTTCAAAGGACTCGTGGGGCGTGCGAATCTCAGGCACAAGGGTGGAGAGTAGCGGCTTGTTTGCAAACCTCCAGTGCCGGTAGATGGCACTATGGCCTTCCTTGGCGCTGCCAGGGAGCGCAACGCTGTACGGTTTGCCCTTTGGTGGGGGAGGGTGCAGCTCGTTGGCGCGGTCAGCTTGTGGATCTGAAGTTCCAAACAGCATCTTGACGGATCTGTAGGACGTGTCTGGTATTGTGGGTAGTGATGGAGCTCAACAGAAGAGCCTTGTAACTGCAAGTTGAGCTGCTGGAGCTGCGGCGCAGTTGAGCAGACACGTTTGTGAAGAGAGCGCACGAGGGATGAACAACTATGTAGGTAGGCGTAGGTACTTCAGGGTGAAGCTGCTGCATAGGTATTAGCTCTCAGCAAGGCTGTTCGGCGTGTCCGATGAGCATACGGAATCGCATACCTACGTAGTAGAGCTTGGCACGCCACCACGTCCTGATGGGACGAAAAAGAAGATGCAAGGAGATACTAGAAAAGGGTGAAGAAGATGAAGCAGCACCCCCGGCAAAGGCAATAGAAATGTGCGACCAACACTCCAAACCCTAGGCCCTAGACCCTAGGGTCCATGGATTGATAAAGGCGTGCTGGACTCTCAAACGTGCCTCGGTCCATGGTCAATAAGTACTGTCATTCATCTGTAATGTCACCTATTTAGGTATTGCTGGCAAGACTAGTCATCCACCGACCGGTATTGGTCCCCAAACGAGATGATTCTCCGAACTTGGCTATTTCGACTTGTGGGGTTGCTTACTTTACTTATTAGTTAGTTAACTAGTTATAAACTTATAATAATAATATCATATAACTACCTTTCAAGCAACTATGGGGTACGCTCGTAAAACTCTCCTTGATGCTGGTAACTTCTTGTGACAGGGCCTAGTGCAACCTCTGGCCCAGCTTGAGCCTTAATTCTCGTGAACGACTTCAGACGTCAACATCACATGCGTCATGCACGAGATGTTCATCTTCACATGCTCGGATCGGCGCACGGGGGAACCACGCGCCTAAGTCATCTGTAGCGGAAGGAAGGGGCCGTTTTCGGGTGCTGCATGATTGGCTGCTTCAGCACTAGCGTCAATCTTATGCCGAGGCTGAGGCTGTCGTCTACCTACGGAGTACCTACTCAGTCCAGACTCCAGACTCCACACATTATCCACACTTTGTCCAGCGTTTAGTCGACATGGCGTCTCAAAACCACGTGGCTGGGGAGCATGTTTGAGCAATTCTTTCATTGATTATTTCCAACTTATGGTATCTCTCCTGCCTATCAATCTCTCCTAGTAAAACTAGGTACCTAGGTATTATACCTATGCGACTCAGAACCCACGCCCAAAGACCTCCATTGCCGAGCAATTGTATCATCGGCGCAGCCGTATAGCTGTGTACTCAGTAATCATCAACCTTTTTATTTAGGTAGATCCAGACAGAGCAGCAGAGGCTCCAGTGCCACTTGTCTTGTCAGCATTGTTTGCCTCGCCCTTTTGCTGAGGCTTGGTCGCCGCTGCCTCGAACGACTGCTCAAAGTCTGCAATGATATCGTCAATGTGCTCCGTACCCACAGAGATACGAATGAGGTCCTGCAAGAGTCAGTCATCGCCGTGCTGATGGGATCAGCGCTACGCACCTCAGTCACGCCCGAGCTGGCTTTCTCCTCGTCGCTCAATTGCTCATGAGTAGTAGTCCAGGGGTGAATGGCCAGAGTCTTGGAATCACCAACATTGGCCAAGTTGGAGATGAGCTTGAAGCCGTCAACCACTTGGCTACCAGCAGCCGCATCGCCCTTGACGCCAAAGGAGAGCACTCCACCGAAACCGCGTGTGAGGTACTTCTTGGCAGTCTCGTGTGAGGGATGGTTCTCGAGACCCGGGTACGAGACCCAGCTGACGTTCTCGTTGCTCTGTAGCCACTTGGCTAGCTTCAAGGCATTCTGAGCATGTCGCTCTGCCCGCAGAGAAAGAGTCTCGACACCGAGCAAGAGCTGCTGTGCTGCAAACGGATTCAGCGATGCGCCCAAATCTCTCAGAATCTCGACACGAGCTCGAATGATGTAGGTGATGGGACCAAAGGTATCCCAGAACTTCAGTCCATGGTATCCTTCTGAAGGGTCGTTCATCTGCGGGAAACGCTTAGCATGCTTGCCCCAGTCAAACTTGCCACTGTCGACAATAACACCTCCGATGGTAGTGCCGTGGCCTATACATGTCAGCATACGTTGGTCTATATAGCGCAAAGTGCTTGCCTCCAATCCACTTGGTAGCTGAATGTGTAACAATATCAGCACCATGGTCAATAGGGCGCACAAAGTAACCTCCAGCACCAAAAGTATTGTCCACAATGACAGGCACTCCAGCCTCGTGAGCAACCGCAGCAATCTTTTCGAAGTCCGGAACATTGTATCTCGGGTTTCCAATGCTCTCAATCTTCCCACAAGTCAGCCGCTGCTCCCCCAATTCAATTGAACATACAACTACCACACCCATCACAAGAGGGGAAACGACTTACATAGACAGCCTTGGTCTTCTCATCAATAGCCGTCTTGAAATCCTCCGGCTGGTCCCCATTCACAAACTTGGTCGTTATTCCCAGCCGTGGAAACATGACCTTGAGCTGATTATACGTGCCCCCATACAAATTCGACGTCGAAACAATATTATCCCCTGCATGCGCCAGGGCATTAATCGCTATAAACTGCGCAGCCTGGCCCGACGACGTCGCCAGCGCAGCTACGCCGCCCTCGAGCGCCGCAATGCGCTTCTCAAACACGTCGACCGTCGGGTTCATGATGCGGCTATAGATATTGCCGAATTCCTTGAGGCCAAAGAGCCGCGCGCCATGGGCGGAGTCATTGAAGGTAAAGGACTGGTGCTTTGGTAAGAATAATGTACATATGCAGAGTATCAGTAGAGGGAAAGACTTACGGTAGTAGCATAGATGGGCACAGCGCGAGAATTCGTCGTTGGATCGGGAGAATGGCCTGGGAAAAGAAGCATTTGTATTAGTCCTCCCACTGCTGAACAGATCACTTACCAGCATGCAATTGCAGCGTCTCAAAGTTCTTGGAGAGTTCCTCAGCCATGACGAGTCAATCTATCAAAGCTACAGCAATGGGACTTGCAAGTTTTGAGTCTTGGGGACAAACACAAGGTGAGAGAGAAGACGAAGAAGAAAAAGAGGGGTTCCCAACCCGCAAAAAAGATTTATGTACCTTATTTTTACCCCCGTATTGCCGAGTTATTTAGGTAGGTACTACCGTGTACCTGAATTATGCAAAACTTCCACCCCGTCACGTCATGATTTAGCTTCAAAGCGTATTCCCCCTCCCCCGCAAAAAAAAACTCCTCTACGGAGTACCTACATATCCACACATCGCCGATGCGCGTGCGAGAGAGAAAAAAAGCCCCGTGGAGAAATTCTCGGGGACGCGCTGCGCTGCGATGCATTATGCCATGCCATGCTGTGCAGTGTGCGGTGCGGTGCGGTGCGGTACTGTGCTGTGATGTGATGTGATGTAGCCTGGGGTTCTTGAATACCGGAACGGTACGACGCGGGGAAGGCAAAGCACGCAATTGTTGGGTCGGCGAATGGAGGGGCTGAGAAGGTGGGAGGAGAGAGAGGGTAGAGCTGGGTGGATATGTACATGATTTACCCCGCGATACAACCCAGGGATGAGGTTTAGCGTACGAGTAAAGTGACTACGTGAGCTTGTTGGTTTTATGGGGGAGGGAGGGTTCAAGAGGGAGGGGGAGTTGAAATAGGCATGTACTTGGATACCTACCTACTCTATACAACTATGGCTAAATATTAGTAACACGGAAGAATGTCTTGTAGATGATACTAGTTAGTGATAATAATAATGATGATGATACTAAGAATAATAAAAAATAACACTACTCCTAGATAGATAGACAAATATAAAAACGTGTCCTAGTTCCCATATGGATTCACCTCATCCATTCACTTAGGTACGTACTTCCAAGCAAGATGGAGAGGACAAAAAAAGAGCGGACCGACAGTTTGCATTGTACCATTACAAGGAAAGTGGATCCCACCCCCCCTGCCGACACACACACACACACACACACACATACAATACGCATGTCCATCTTTTTCCTTTCCCACCTTTTTTTCCCCCTGGTCATCCCATCGCTGGCATACATTGAAAAAAAAAAAGGTTTCCGCCCAAGGTTTCGATATCCAAAAAAAAACAATCTAAATAAAAACTTAGGCTAGGAAACGCTTTTGTGGTTTCCCTTGCCCTTTCCATATTCTTTGATAGCCCAAAAAAGAAATAGCAACTGAAAAGGAACATAAAATGAGGGTGAAAAAAACAGATGCATGGATTTCCAGACAAGGGAAAAAAAAAATAAAAAAGTCAGATAGATAGTATACTATGAAAGAGATCTCAGCTACTGGGACAAAAGGAAAAAATGCCGCAGAGTCGAGCGTTGCGTTCGTAGAAATGTTGCTGATGTGTTTGTTGCAAAGTAATGGGGGTATAAATAAGGTAGGTAACTACGCTCGCGAGAGTGTGGGGGTCTTGGTCATGATTCAGACCTGCGATGACGAACATAATGATGACAACTCCAAACACCGAGTTACCCCAAGACGTTTCGACGGTCGACATAAGGAGCCTACATAGCCCGTCAGCATGGCAACGTAGCGCGCCTAGACACCCACTTCGGGTACGTGGCGTTGACGCTGTGTACCATCCGCACGGCGGTAGCTCATGGCCGCTCGATCCATGGGTTCTTCCATATCGGGAGAATCGCAGCCATCGTAGTTGTAGCCTGCGCCTGCTGGGTTGGGCCGCGCGCCTTGTGTTAATCGTTCGTTGACGTGTCGTGAGTCAAATGTGCTCGAGAAGGAGCGTTTTTGTCCCGAAGCTGTTGTTGACACTGGTGGCAAACCTTGAGCGGCAAAGCGAGGCAGTCCGTAAGTTTGAGACGAAAGTTCTGTGGTGGCAGACATGGGTCCAGACGACAAGGCACCAGGTGAAGAATTGTACGACGGCGAGATGGGCTCTAATTTTTCTGCTGGGACCGGCGGTTGGAGTGCTGTAGATGTCTTCAAGGTAGGCAACGAGTGAATGCTGGGCGCGTGCATTGGAGCAGAAACTGAGTGAGCGTGGGGAGACGGTTGCAAAGGTTGGATCGGCTGGCTCATTGGCTGCGGTCGGTTGTACTGATCCATTTGGTTGTACGGGGGGATCAGTTGACTTGGGCCAGGATACTGTTGAGGGGGCTGAGTGACGGAATGACGGCGATATTCAGCAGCATGACTGTAATCATTGGCAGAGTCCTGGCGGGTTGGTGCAGGTTGTTCGTAGTGAGGCTGCTGGTAGTTTGGATAATTGTACTGCTGGTTCATTTGCATGGCCGATGAACTCTGGTAGTTGCTGTGGACTGGCTGGGACGGGTGCTGGTGCGAGTATGGCGCCTGTGGAGGTTGCATCATGCCGGTAGACGGGGGTGAAGTGTACTGGTTCTGGTACTGGTGCTGGTTGGATCCATAGGAGGATATCTGAGAGTAACCGCCAGTAGCTGGCGGCGGTGCCATCTGCTGATAGTTATTGGCAGGCGGGTATGACTGCGGCATGTCATCCATGCTAGGACGACGGGGAGGAGCCAAGGAGTGATTGCTAGCATTGGAGACAGAGCGAGGGCGGTCGGCGTCAATAGGTGCATTGGGCGGTTGACCATAATGCTCAGGTGTCGCAGTGCGGCGTCCAGCTTCGTAGCCGCCCTCATCCTCGTAGTCATCCCAATCCTTGGAGCCACCCTTGGTCTCACGGCGCCTCATGCGCACATCACGGCGAATGCGGACACGGCAGCCCTGCTCAGCGACCATGCGGCTGAGGGCGGTGCTCTCGCTGAGACCGGGGAACTTCTTGGCCGAGAAGACGGTGAATGGGGCCGACTTGACTTCGGCACGGTGAGTCACAAAGTGGTTGCCGTCAAAGATGACGTCGGGGTCCTCGGGGTCCAGATCTTTGACCTCGCTGAGGTTCTCAAACAAGGCAAAGCTCAGGCGGTACTTTCCCTCGTGGCGGACAGACAGGTCGGGGAAGATGAAGTAGCCAGCAGGCGTTGGGCGGTCGAGATAGGCCATGCCAGCAACGGGCGTGCCAGTGAGGACTGGGAAGCTGGGCGTCGTGGGTGGCGCGCGACCAGGAGCAATGGTGCGTGCATTCTCGAGACTGGCGTGCAGGAAGAAGTTTGCATTGTAGGCAAACGTGATTTCCTGGTCGTTCTCAAACACGCGCAACTCAACAATCGGCGGCGGGTCGACAGGACGGCGGTCAGCGCTCGACTTTGCGCCACTGCCGCAGGCGCGGGCGCGCTCTGGCTGTTGGATCACCTGTAGGTTGTAGCGAATTTGCCTGCCATCCTTGGTGGTGCGGACAGACGAGCTCTTGGTCTCGTTGGAGACGGCAATGACTGCAGCCATTGTGGATGTGGATGTGAATGTGGAGGCGCTGTCGCTGTCGCTGGGACAAGTGGTCAGCACGTGGAAGACTCCACTGAAAATGGCAGGTACGATGGGTCCTGGTCACGTGGCGAACCATCCAATAAGCAACTTACCAAAGACAGGAACCCAAAAAAAAAAGGCACGACGAGTCTAGGCTCAACCAAGAGATGCAGACGCGCTGCGAACAGTCAGCTACATGTATTTTGGCAGTGACAGTGACAGCCTCGCCAAAACCGCAGCAGAGGCGCCGGAACAGCTGGCGCCGGGCACCCGACAGTTCGGCTTCACAGGCACGTCAGGAAGGGCCGAGGACAGAACTCACTGGGTGGGGGGGGGAGCGGTGTGAAGAGAAAGAGCACGGTGCGTGGCAACAAAATCCAGGCGTCAAGATGAATGAATGACGTTTGGGAGGGGATATATGGACGCAGTGCAGCCAGCAGGTGTCGAAGAGTGGTCGAAGGGTGGAGTGCTGCGAACTGTGGGCCCTGCTAGTTGGTGTGAAGGACGCGACAACAGGCAGCTGGGACGAAACGTCGAATCGATGTGGAGAGCGAGCGCAACGGCAGAAGGCTGTCGTGGGTCGATGTTGTTGTTGTCGTTGCCGTCGTTGTCGTCACAGACTCTCTCTCTCTCTCTCTCTCTTCTCTTCTCTCGCGGGCGATATGGCGAGCGAAGATGGAGGGCGGGGAAGGGAGGGGGGGGGGAAGAAGAAAAATTCAAGAGGAAGGAGATGATGAAGGAGAGGTGCCGGCAGTCCAACGAGCGAGCGAGGGAACTGTGGGACGACAGCGGGCTGAAGAGTGGCAGAAGAGGGACTCAGAGAAGCTCCATTGGCAGGCTCAGGGTGATTCGGCTAAAGGACAAAGGAGCGGGCGCCGAGGGCATGGATGACATGTTGCCAATCACCAGGCGCGAACTATTCCCGAAAAGCGGACCTCCAGTCCAAAGCCACCAGTCTGGCGTTCTGCATGATGCCCTGGTCCTGGCCTCGCACGCCTCGTCCTTGCAAGAAGCTGCATGCGCGATCCGGAGAAGCATCAGCCGCTGAACCAAGATTGCCCGCCGCCAGAGTTGCCAGCCTGCCCGCGACATATCATGAGCCAGAGGGAGGGGAGGAGACGATGCCGAAGCGGCAAGCGGTGGCACCACCAGGACCCGCCATGTACTCCGTATGTAGGAGTGTGTACTGTGTACTATGTATACAGAGCCATCATGACATGTATTAATTACCCACTCGACTTGACCTCCAAGCTCGAAACACGCGGGACGGAGCGGGACTCTCTCCAGGACGCTGAATCTCACTCTCCACCCCAGCCTACCACGTATTATTAGTTGTTGCGCGCAGTGCTCACGAGTCACGAGTCACGAGTCACGCCCAGCGATAAGAATGGAGAGCATGCAGCGACCTGCCACTGCTGCCCAGCGCTCCCACCAGCGTCAATCTAGCAATCTAGCAATCTAGAGTTTGCTCCAGCGAGGCCGTGTCGCCGTGTC